>VDFB02175537.1:20846-131967 GCA_007258455.2 Sequoia sempervirens
TGCAGTTGTTTCAGGTTGGGCCTTCGCGGAATCTTCCAGAGTGCATTTTCAGAAACTTTCTATTTTTAGAAAGTTAGGTCAGGCGGAAGCTGCTATTTTGGGCAGGGCACCTGGTTCAACTATTCAGCTCAGAGTCGACCCAGTTATTCAGTTCGGTGATCAGACGGAGAAATAAGGAGTATTTAATGATTATTGAATATTTAATATTTTGACTTTATATTAAAGTCACTTTATTGAAATATTTAAATATTTAATTAATTTGGCCTATTATAAAGTATTTCTTATACTTTATAATAAAGAGTTAATATTTGATAAAGTGAATAATTATTATTCACTTAATGAGACGCCATTTAATTATTAATTATTTCTCCTATGTCTAAAAGGGCGAATTAAATCATTTTATTAAATGATTATTAAAAAAGAGCATTGGGTCGAATTTTCAAGAAGGGGATATATATTCAAGAAAGACAAAAATCGAACCATCATGTTATGCTATTCAACTTTTGTCTTTTTGCTCTGAGCATTGGAGTTTGCAAACCTTAGGGTTTCTGGCAGACGAAGCGTTTCTGGAGAACGATACCTCTTCAGGAATTTGGCAGACTGAGACTGTGAAATACCAGTTTAAGCTTGCATCTGGGTGACTTCATTCAGGAGTTACAGATTGGATTTATTGATCTATTCATTCAGAGTTAGCAGAGAATAATCATTGGGCAGTTGAGGCGACTTCTCAGAGGTTCTATTTACAGAGATCTGACAGTTATTATTGAGGCCGTACTATATTCTTGTTGCTGCTGTACAGTCCGTACTGTCTTGTACCAGCAGGCCGTACTTTCTTGTCTGCCAGTGGGAACCTTCAGAACTCAGCTTCTAACAATCAGTCTGGGTGCGCCTAGGGTCTTCAGAGCCACAGCATTGATTTTTGGAGATCAGAGACTCAGTATTTTATTTGGCCGTACACCTTCATCATTCCTTCAGGCGGCTGCAAAAGGAAACCAGGTTTTTGAAATAAATTCATATTTAAATCTATTTGTCATATTTCTTTATTGTAAATGCTCTGGATCTTTAATAAAAGGATGCGCCTATGATGTTTGAGCAAAATCCACGCCTGTTTCATATCATATGATTTATTTTGAATTTTTTAAGCATTTATTAGTGAAATCGCAGCTTTTTGCTATTTGTCTGAAAACCTCAAAAATACAAAAAAACCAAAAACTTGCAAAAACAAAATTTACAGTTAGGGTTTCGGGGTTGAGAACCACCAGGGTTCTTACAATATACATCACCAATAAGAGGGACCAATCATGGAGGCATAGTTTAGAGCATTTGACTCAAAGAAGCAACCACTATGGATATGCTTGGCATTAAAGAGCAAGGACCATGACATAGATGAAATTAGAGAAGCAACAACTACAATAATCGGCAATGTCAAAGGAGCATCACCTATAGACAAGTCTAGAATCAAAATAGCCTAAAATAAGGATAGCAACATCAAGGAGTATCATCTATCAGTATCACATTTGGGCTGAGAGATAATCAAGCATGGTTTCAAATGTGCACGAATTTATGAAAGCTTTAGTTCTTGGCATCTTCTCATGTTTCAAGAACAAAATACAAGGAGGTGAAATGCTATACACCTATCCCCATGGTATGCTGATGTTTATAAGGTTATGAAATATCCAATTTGTGGCACACATTAACTTTGGGTGGTCATGCTATGTGGAATGGATTAGTCAAAAGTGTGAGATGCATCTTAAGGGTTTATCCTCATCCCACTATTAGCATCTTTAGTTCTTGGCATCTTCTCATGTTTCAAGGACAAAATACAAGGAGGTGAAATGCTATACATCTATCCCCATGGTATGCTGATGTTTATAAGGTTATGAAATATCCAATTTGTGGCACACATTAACTTTGGGTGGTCATGCTATGTGGAATGGATTAGTCAAAAGTGTGAGATGCATCTTAAGGGTTTATCCGCATCCCACTATTAGCAGATGAGTGGCTATATATAATTGGCCCATATCATTCTAAAGGCTCATATAATTGTAAAGGTATCATGGTTATGAATCATCTGTATTGAGTTAGTAAAGATAGAGCAGTGTCATATAAGATAGAGCAGCGTCGGATATTTTGCTTTTAGAAAGGGAGATCTCTTCCGGCAATAGCCCTATTAAGTGATATTGCATTATGTAGCCTTACTTGACATTTTTTTTTCTGTTTTTTCGTACATTTAATATTAAGGCACATTGGCCCACCACATATCTCTCAATCTCTTGTGATATGCTATTTGGTTATATTTCAGCATTATTTCCATATATTGGATATTTGGTTCTTACCAATTAACAAGCCCAAAAATAATTAGTTGTTGGTTTTTGAGAGAAAAGCTAGACGTTGCCCGATAATTGCAACGCATTAAAAAAATAACATGGCAATTTATTAACTTGAAAACAAATAACAATATGTAACGAAACAAAATATTAGCAAAACACATAACCTAGAGTAAATATACCTATAAACTCCTTGAAGAGAAAGAAATGCTATAAGCACCCTTTAGAACAAGGAATGCAAACAGAATACTAATTTTTAAAATTTCCACACTTAAAAGCTAAACCTTCTGGCCAAGCATTATTTCATGAATATATTATCATGAAAAATGAATTCACACACTCCCATGAAAAGATGGTTAGTTTCTTAAAGTTAATCAAGTAAGAAACAAATTCTTGAACTTGATGTACAGTTTTAAGAGCTAGTGATTATTGCCAATTTTAGTTAAAGGGACTACTCAAACCTTAAGCTAGAAGCTTTAACTCAGTGCATCTAGAATGCAAGGGCAACAACCAGGTGTACCTTTACCACTAATCTAAAGCTTGCCATGTTCAAGCTACTGAATGATGCGGATTCAATTTTTTATTCTAGCAATCTCTTCAAATCAACAGGACAAGCTTACTCATAAATAAAGTGTATCAGCAGTTGATGTCTAGACTCTAACTGTAAAATTAAAGGAGGAACTTTCATGTAAATTAGCATGATCAATTCTATTCTTAAAAATAAGAGGATTGCAAACACTTTGAGACCTCAGAGAGGAATATTTCCATAGCATAAGCAAATAGAATGGCAGTTGGTATCTATATTTTACAGAATTCTTAAGCAAGTATTTTGTACATTCACTTTACATAAACAAGAAGATTCAACATTTACAGAATTCCTAAGCAAGTATTTTGTACATTCACTTTACATAAACAAGAAGATTCAACATTTCACAGAAAATATGAACATATTTGTACATACCCTTCTCCAAGTGAATAAATCTGGTACGACATCTTGGCCACAGCCAGACCAATTTTATCTTTCATGGAACGTAACTCTTGACCACAGATGCCGTAGTCATGTGAACTCCCTACAGTTTCAGATTTGTCAAAAAGTGATTCGATACAAGAATAATCATTTGGGGCAAATGATGATTTTGCAAATTCATAGTATCCATCTTCCCATGTCAACAACCTGCACTTCCAGCACCAAGGAAAAAACAGTCAATACTAACAAATATACCCTTGGTACCAATATTATTGATTTGAAGTTTAATACAATTTTCAAATTTTCACTTGTTTCTTTAAACGCATTAAGAAAATGTCATTCTGGCATGTATATATCTACTTGATCTATCAACTTGGACTCGGGCAAAACATTACATTTGAATGTTAAATAGTCCATTTCTTCTTACAAGTCGTCAAGAATGTAATAATATGATGCATTTGAAACATCTGTCAACAGCAAAGTGATGTTAATAAATGTAACCACGATCAACCATAATAGTTTTTATGTTCTGAAAATCTGGTGAAATAATCGACTGTCCTTTCACATCTAAATTTCATGAAATAGGAACTAGACAAGAAGGTAAATAAGCTCTGCTTAGTCAAGAACGAACAAATTTGAGTGAACTCTTATTCTGGTCAGGAGCTGTGATTTTATCAGATTATTGAAAGATTAATTAAAATACCATTCTGGATACATGGTATACAGTGAAAATAGCTGTATTATAGAGGATACAACACATTACATTTCAAAATCTGAAACTTCAAAAATTAAAAAGAATGCGGAGACCAAAGGTTGTACATGCAACAGTGAGGATGATGGTATGCTCCTTGATTACACCATCCACCAAGGTTCAAACCCCTGGAGATATGATTGGTCTAGGTTTGACCCCCTGGGTGACCTTGACGAGTTAGTTCCCCTTAATCATGACAGCTTAGCCAAAGGACAGCCCCTGGTTTAGATGTACACTTACTCATCAAGTTGTGATCCACTTAAGGTAATGGCAGAGATGCCAATATCTATGTAATCCAGTTGTTTCCATCCAAAAAAAAAAACAATGAGGAGCCGACACAATTATCAGACAAAAGGTAAAATACTGCAGCCAAAAATCATTGCACACAAGAATACTATGTCAGAGATGTAATCTCTTATAAGAATTTCTCATATTAATAAAGAAAATCATCCAATCTGCTGGAATCAGCTGCCTTGTGACGGTATCAGCCACCGAGAAGAAGCAAGGAAAAATAAGATGGACTATGCAACTAATTAAAAAAAATTATCTTTGTATCTTAGCAAACAACCAGTTTCTGCGTGAGATGGTTATTGGTTCACAAAGGCTTAGCAGCCAAACTAAAACTTGATGAAGCTGGTATTCAAGACTATTTATGCACTTTAGGTGGGATAAAATAATTACTTTAACATGGTTTTTGGAATGTTCATTGTCAGGATTTGTTGGAAATGATCAAAGGCCGAATTAATTATTTATTTATTACTCCTCTTTCTTAGCAGTGTTCCCTTTAAGAGTCTACTTGAATGATCAAGGATAGTTGAAAAACACTATGGCAAAAGGTTCGGTGTTCTACCATTGATTTCTTTAAAAGACAAGATGCAAGAAGAGACTTTTGCAATTATCCCGGATCCCTCCTTACTGGCAAAGTCGTGATATTCAGATGATTGTGGATGGTTATAAAACACTATGGCATACAATTTCGTTGTCTGCCATTCATTTCAGTTGGAAGACAATACGGAAGGAATAATTATTTAATTATGGTTTTCCTCTCTTGGTGGGGTCCTCTTTCTAGGAAAACTTAGATGATCAAGAAAACACTAAAGCACTCAATGTGGTTGTCTGTAATTGAGTTCCTTTAGAAGACAAGACAACCTTCCATAAGGACCGTTCCAAATTCATATTGACAGGAATGTGGATTTTCAAATGACATTTAGCTATACACGTTAAAGCCAAAATTGCTTGCTTTGCGAAGATGTAGATTCTCTCTCCTGGTGCAAAGGCTGAAATGTTCAAAGATCCTACCTTATTAGAAAGAGATTTTCCATGTAACTCTGATGTTTGGCTGATGTAATTTTCACGTTCTTGGGCATAATATAGGATGAGTCTCTTGAAGAAGAAAGGAAAATATAACCAGTTTTTAATGTAAAATTATGTACGCTTCAATTTCGAATTGTGGATAATCCGTCCACAATACGATTTGGGGACAGTAGCCTCAGAAAGTTTCTGAAAAAGATGCAGAAGGTTGTAAGCAACTAACGAGGGAGAAATCACCTGTATGAACTTTTCGTGCTCGCTAAAGGCTGCATATACAAAGCAGAATAGATTAAAAATGATGTTTCACCAGAAAAAAAAGTTAACCACAGTTTCCATGATGGTAACTTGGGTTCAAGCCCTGCGGACACACTCCCAGTGTGTGAAAACTGTGAATTCGGCAAGATAAAAACCCCGCTGCATGCTTTTGCACTCACAAAGTAAAAGAAAAAAAATACATGTATTTTTTTTAAATTTGTTAATATGGACCGCTTGCCTTGATGATGCTGATAACCTAAGCTCAAGCCCCGATGGACATGCTCTGTGGTAAAACTGTGAATTGCAAAGACTACGAACCTGTCGACAAAGCTGGGTGAAGCCTCCAGGCAAATTCAGCAAAGCAGGAACCTCTTAGCCTAGTTAAACCTAAAGCTGATCTAACCTTGATAGTGCATTCCCAGAAGATAAGGACAGCTACTGAGTGTTATAATTAACCAGAACAAAAGTTCTCAAATATTGTTAACCATATAAACCACGCTAATTTACATAAGACCAGGTAAGACTCAACCTAGGCCTCCACTATTTGCTCCTGGCGTGATTTACCAATGAACTACTCGTCTCCTTATAATCTGAAGTCTCGACTTTCCTCCCAACGAACTGTACCAGAATATGATTTACAGAGAACTCCTCATCCAGTCGAAGTTAGAAATAGAATAATACATAGTTTCGCTTTTCTCATTATCTAGACGACGATTTGGACAAAATTGCACAAATAAATAATTAAGAATCAAAATTCTTTACAGAAAAAATTGTTAGTCATGTTTGTCTGAAATAACTAACTTACATGCGACCTCGCCGCTTAAGCTTCCAGAAAACGGCATAACACCATCCATTCTCGTGGCACAGACTTTTCAATGTGTCTTGTAAAATCACGCTCATTTCCTCGTTCTGAATATTTTCTCCACATCAAACTAGCTCGAACTTTAACGGTAGGGACCGTAAATTTTATTTCTCTGCGGCCAATTTCAAATATCAGAACGGCCAAATTTTGCCTAACTGGCTCGGAAAGAAGCTCTTCCCGCTTGCTTTCTACGCAGAGAAGCTCTTCGTTTTCTCGGCGGAGGCGCAGTACTCAGCGGCAGATGATTCATCGTTATTTCACTCTATTTGTTTCTTCTCTTTTATCTTTACTAGAAAACCTTGGCCTTCTAGCACAATATTTTCTGTTATTTTCCAGATATTACAAAATCCTTGCGAAGATTCTCGAAGCATAACTAGCCTTCCAGAAATGCTAGAAAAACAAAAAACAAAAAAAAAAAACTTCGCGCAAGATGGATAATATTTACCACCTACCAACTACCCACTTCAGAATTTAAATTTCCTTCCATCGCAGCAGAAGAAATTCAAAATAAACAGCGCCGAACTTTTATTTGTTTCAAAATTAACGGCTATATAATGCTTCAATTTAAAAACCGTCCAGCACTGCGAAATTTAAACCTGTCTTGCGGAGCGGACATAATTCTTACAGACTTGAAGCATGACACAACCCCTGGGAAAAGCTGCAAGTTATTTAACACGGGATCCCCTGCAGAAAATGCATGGAAAGGCCACTTCTGCGCATTTTTTGATCTCCACGAAATTACGCGGCCTTCGAATTATCTGAAATATTCCTGCAGATTTTTAAGGTTTACACTATTCTGCAAGCCTTTGCTTCAATGGCAGCAATTTTTGTTATTCTAGAGCAATGTGCCGGGGAAACCACAGCCCCCCTCCAAAGTGATCGATCTTCAGGCGCTCAGAAAGAATAAAAATAAAAATCATATTACTCAAGGCCAAAGCCAACAAAATATTTAAGCGGGGGCGCATTCATCATCCGATCATATGCAGAAGAACAGGAATTTGCTGTTATGTAAACTTTTTGGTCTGGCCTCTGTCCTTTCTCTGCGCACTAGTTAACCTTGATAATAATAATTTTAAAATTTAAATCCAGTGCAGTTTTGTTTTTAGTGGCGCACCCGACCGTACCGATTTCCTGTTTACCGCTCGATAGGAGCGGATTCGTATCAAAATAGTCGGTAGCCGGTTACCGTACCGGTATTTTTAATATTATAAAAAAAGATAAAGAAAGGAGAGCTGTTATTATTACTAAATGTATTTAATAGCATATAATTATAAGTGCGAGTGGGAAACTTCCTTTTATCTTATTATTGCAAAGAAAGTAACGCCTCTAGGCGAGCTTATCTAGTCTAATTAAAGATAATTGAAGGTGTCATTGAGAAGCATAAATTCATTTAGATAATAGAGTTAGAGACATATAAATGAATTTAAATAAATATGACAATTAAATAAGAGGATATGTGTACTTAGTTTTAAGAATGATGATAGATAAATGATATTTGATAATGTTCTAAATCAATTTGTAATTATCATAAAAAATATTTGTTTCTATTTAATGAATGTCTTAGATTCTGAATCGTCTTCGAAAATCATGTGGAATAATTTCAAACTCTACAAAATTGATCTTAATAGCCACAGACATAATATGTTGCATATTATTGATATGAGATGTGTGGTAATGATCCAATAGAATGTGTCCCTAAAGTTGCTCACCTTCACCTTCTAAATGTGGCAAAGTGGTACCTCATTTAGGAGTTTGTCAACTCGATAGGAGAATGAGTTCTACTAGATCAAAACTCTTAGTAGATTGAATTAACAACAAGAGATAATAAAGACAAGCAAACATGCAAGTGGCCTATGTAATAATGATGATGTAAATTGGCTTCCTTTATTGTCCTTTAAAGTGCTCCAACAATACTCCTTCTATTTTGATATTATTCTCTATATGTTTTGGTGGATAATGAATGTTTGTAAATATCATGACATTGAAATCTATGTTAGGTCAATTCATAATGGTTAATAGAAAAGGGTGGGAAAGTTTAAATCTAAATATGAAGTTTTGGGATTTGGAGACTATTTGCCTACTCTTTAGGATTAGCCTAAATCAATCTTGAGTCTTGAAAAAATGATTATAGGGGTAATGTTGAGATCTCAAGATAGGAAATAAATATTTGGGAAATAGGGATCGAATGGAGATGAGTATGTATGTAGTTGTAAGTCAAGTCTAACACACAAGTATGTCACTTGTTAATATGTTATTAAATTAAACATTCCCATCAAGGTGGGCACAAGATCAAATGGGAAATAGCATGTATATATTAATTTCACCATTATATTTGCCCCTACTTTGATATATACGCGTGAATCTAAAATGAACATGCAAAGAATAGAAACATTCTTAGGCAACATTAAAAGTAATCATTTAAACACTCCTAAAGGATATTTTTTATGAAAAAGGATACAATGATTCTTCTTGTGCTCTTATCAATACCAGTGTTCCATCAAACAACAAAAATAAAATAAGTAGCTTATGTATCATAATCAAAATAAGCATGAACTACAAGTTGTTTTAACTCTCCACGAAAAAGAGAAGAAAATAGAAGGGATAGGGAATTTTCCTATTCAAAAAGTGATGAAAAAATTATGTGATAAGGGTTTTCATAATGCAATAATGTAATAAAGGTATGCATTATGCAACAATGTGAAAAAACTTTATGTGATGTACTAATGCATTATGGTAAGATTGTGCATGATGTAGTCATGTCATTGAAAAATGATATACTTCTATCTAGATATGGTAATGAGTCTCTATATGGTACAAGATGTCATGTCATTGAAAAATGATATACTTCTATCTAGATATGGTAATAAGTCTCTATATGGTACAAGATGTCATCAAAAATATCAACCATGAAAAGTGTTTGCAACAATATGCCCCTTCAAGAGGATGAATCCAATGGATGCAAGGAATTGAAGGAGAGAAAAAAGGATATTTGATAATAATTTAAAAGATAAAAGAAATAAAATAATTGAATAAAATGTAATTGTGTGAGCATATATAACATGAGGGAGGCATGATGCTCTAATATTTATCCTAAATTTGGGAAATTTAATGAGATGAGCTAGATATGGCCATGTTGCACATAATTACAACATAAAGATATGAGATATGATTAAGGATCACAATGATAAGTCTTATAAGATCTTAACAAGAAAAATATTTGAGATAAGAATGATAATACCTGAAGTGCGTAAGCATGAGCATGATATCTATCATTAGATGAATTATTGATGAGGATGTAATGGCCCTTCCCAAAATTTTAATGAAAATATAGTAGATTTGCAATATAAACAATAATCTTCACTAGGTTTGTAACATAAACAACAACCTTAACCCAACTAAATCCAAAAAGCAACAATTAATTATACTCAAATAACATATATCAACTAATTAGTCAACACATGAACTTGCACAAGATGAATCAAACTCCAACAATAATTAATATTGATAATGATTTAATCTCTACAACCAAGGGACTGTTATGACAATCATTACAACACTTCAAATCTGCAACAAATGATGTACTCACAAAAATAGTAAACTATACTACAAACTTGAAGCTCTAATACACTCCCTGAGGACAAAAACATATAATAGTGGTTTACAATTTTTGGCCAAACTGGACACTGAAATTATTATTTTTAACTAAATCTTCACATTCGGGCACCTATAGCGGCTAAACTGTGAGGAATTTGAAGATGGTGCAAACTAGAGTCTCACCAAATTTTGTCTGTAGATTCTAAAAATATTTTTTTCAAAATTTTTGGAATCAAATTGCACTTCTTTTTCCATCTCCCACGAAAATTGATTTTTTTCAGAAAACAACATTTTTAAAAAGTGACACACACCGTATAACGCATAACTTTTTTTCCATGAAGGATAAAATTCTAACTCTTTCAAATTTAGATTTGTAACTCTGATATCTAATGCTTCCACTTGGTTAGATAGTTTTTTATTGAATATTTTTCCTTAATCAAGTTTCAAAGTCAAGCGAATTACAATTAGACATAGCTGACAGTATAACGCGTAACTTTTTTTGTATATGTCAAATTTTATTTTATTTTTTTGTTGGATCAAGGACTTCAATATCTAGTGCACTCATATTTTCAATTTTTTTTTGATATCTTCTATTTTTCCACATGTGAAGAACAAATAAATTCATTTTCGATGAAAAACCTATGTTTAATAAAACTTAAAAAAAACAAATACATAACAAAACCAAAACATATTAAAATTATATTCATTGGATAGCTTGTTCGAGGAATACCATAATCATTTGAAATAAATTTTAAATGAATTCATTTGATCCCCAAAAATCTAAATCAAAAGTGATTTTTTATAGCATTTTGATAGGTGTAAAGGAGACGCATTTATAGGTATGGTTTAAAACTAGCGAGGTTCTATCCAAGGGGGTTTGATCTAAGGTGATTTGATCAAACCCTCTTCAATTGGAATCCTTAAAATAGAACTTTTTAAGGCTTTAATCATTATATTTTCTAAAAATATGTGATTTCAGCTAAAATTCGTTCCTCTCAGGAATTGTAAACCACTATTATGATAGCACATTGAGTGAGAATATCCTTAAGAACCAAAGGGTTTTCATCCTTTGATTCCAACAATCAATGGGTTTTCATCCACTGATCATAGTCTCCTATGGGTTTTTGTCAACAGAAGATTGGTTGAACACAAGTGCCTAGAAGATACAATAGCATAACATGAATGATTATAATTGTAATATTTTTTTAGTTTTATTTGCTACCCACCCAAAATATTAAACTAGTTGGCCAAGACCCAAAAAGGCACCAAGGTCCAAATTTCAATTTCACACGCTATATCACAAGTTGGCCTTATAGGCCTTACAAACTTTCCCATCGGAGGTTCAAATTTTTCTCATAGTATTGTTGAGTCCATTTTTTCCTTTCATTTTGGCATGGGTTAGGCAATATCCCTGATCCTTGACAACTCTTTGGAATGCATCGAGTGTCAACCCCAATCCTTGATCTTTGACAACACATTGGCATATGTTAGGAAATAGCTCTTTGATTCTCAGTCTCTAACAATACTTTGGTATGTATTAGGCAATAGCTCTAATTCTTGAACTCCAACATCACCTTGAGTGAGCAATATTTTATCTAGTTTCTAAAAAATGGGCATGATAAAGGATCATAATATAACATGAATATCATCATTAGATAAGATTGGTGATTAGGAGTATAACATAGATAAGAAAGGTGATCATGGAATGTAGACCTAACATCATAAAATCATATAAGATACCTGAAGATAACAAGAAACATGTGAAAAATATAATGATAATAATGGAACATGTGAGGACATAAAAATCAAACAAGGTATATAGGAAAGCATGAAAATCCAAAAATAAAACTTAGACAAGCATGGGAGCTAAATGTAGGAGTAATATAACAAAAAATTCCCAAGTGGGGAAGCAAAGCATAGAAATAAATATAGAAAGTGAAAGGATAAGAGAAAATTTACAATGAACATGGTTAAATAAGAGGTCTGATTGTAAGGTCACATAGTGTAAATAGATGAATAAGCAAGGAGAATCACAACACAATGGAAAAAGTAAAAGGCAAAAATTGAAATGATGCAAAGCACAAGAAAGAAGTAACATGAACAACATAACACATGTTCAAAGTCACTTGCACCAGTGAAAGTGTCTATAGTGTCATCCACATACTAACTAGGAACATGGAAACAACATAAAGACAAGGAGGGGAAAAAAATTACATTACTAAATGTAAGAGAGATAGGTGAGATCACTTAAGAAATGAATGTTGAATGCACAAGACAACTAAGAGATGGGTGAATCCTTATCATGTACAACTGATTCACCCTTAACAACCATTAAACCCTTATCATGCATTAGCAGAGTATAAGTTCATGAGAACAATAATGTAAACACATCCAAACACATGAGAACACCAAATTTACATGGAAAACCCAAGAAGTAAAAAACCATGGTGAGTATTAGCTCACAATATAAAGTAATTGCAACACCGAATACAATAGGCTCATTGTTGGAGGGCTCACTACCCAAAGGAAAGAAGGGCTCACTACTAATGACTCACTACCAAATTAGAAAGAAGAAGATAGAAGATTGTTACAATGAGAAATCCATCTCAAAGCAATAGAAAATATCCACCACTAAAAATTTGCACCATCAGTAACCTCCAACTCACTACTATCAGAAACTTTAGGTACTCTGCAAATGTAGACCCATCTACTCACTACATTGGAGTCATATGAATTAAGCTCACACTTTAGATCTTTGCATTTGATTAAATTTGTGTCTCAACACATCCTCACACCTACACACACTTGTCCAATAATTCATCTTGCCTTTATACCATTTGTAACCTTAGAAATATCTTTCAAGTTTGGCTATGCACTTCAAACTTGCAAATTCAAACTAGGTCGACACCAACCATTCTCACGATGGAGAGGAATGAAGGCAAACCACATCACACCTTAACTCGGACCTATATCCACATATACATGCCACACCATGCTTCAACTCACTACATTGGATTCATAGGCATTAAGCTCACACTTTAGATCTCTACATTTGATTAAATTTGTGTCTCAACACATCCTCACACCTACACACACTTCTCCAATAATTCACCTTACCTTTATGCCACTTGTAACCTTAGAAATATCTTTCAAGGTTGGCTATGAACTTCAAACATGCAAATTCAAATTAAGTCAACACCAACCATTTCCGCGATGGAGAGGAATGAAGGCAGACCACATCACACCTTAACTCGGACCTATATCCACATATACATGCCACGCCATGCTTCCATAAACATTGAAGCATATCTGCAAATAGTGTAAACACCCAAAATCAGTCGAACCTGTGTTAACACCATTAAACATTTAAGTACACACTTCACCAATTCCAAAGATGACTCATGGAACACACACAACACTTAAAAATAATCTAAAATATTCCATCAACACCTTGAAATCCAACAAATCCTTCACAACATCATACACCTGAATAATATATTCATTTAGTATACCCAATTAACCTTCTACACATTGTAACAAATGAATCCAACCATGCAAAGCACTAAAAACACAAATAACTCAGATTGAAGATAGATGAGTAGTATAAACATACTTCTAGATCTACAAAACCAAAATCCACAATGCGGAGAAATGCGGAGCAAGACCATTTCTCCTTGACAACATTGCATCATAGTTCTCACACCGGTGAATACAACTTCTTCTTTCGAACAATCCAGAACCTATAACTTTGGATATAACACCTCTAAACACCTCTAATCAACATATGCAAACCACATAAGCAGATCTTTATCCATGAAGAAATGCGGAGCAAAAATTTGAACCCTACTCTGCCACACTGAACACTCTTTTCTACATGGTCTCCTCTCTTATTCAAATTTTCTCAAAAGAACTTGGAAACCAAGCACCACAAACACCATCTCAATATTTGCAACACCTTTTTAGCATCTCAACCACATAAGAGGTTGAACATCCACAAACTTATTATCATCAAAACAACACTAGAGGTTGACATCAGTGATACTACTAATGACAACATAATGCAACCAATCAAAGCATATCCATAGGTTGACATAAATGCAACAACAAAGATCTATTGACATCAATGACAAAAAAAACTTCCAACAATCAAATTGTTTGCATCAAGTGTTCCTATAATATTCTCTAAAAATATCTCACTAGAATCAATTCCCTTGTGGAATTATTTTTATTATAAAGTGTGCCCCCATGATTAGCAATGTGATGTAAAGATGTTAAGTGTCTTGTAGACTTAGAAAAAAATGGATTTATATTTGGTGGCTTATCTTTTATTTCATGTGTAACTAGTGTGTTATGGTTACTAATACGAATTTCTTGATGAACACTAGAATAAATCATTTTCTTCCATAATACTAACCTCTTCAAGTGAAAAATTATGTGCTCATTAGTATGTTCAATATTATCTTCCTTTTTTCTATAAGATCTTGAACTTTATATTTGAATACATATCTATATATAGAATTTCCACATATGTGATGATAAGCACAAAATTAATTAGCCTTGTGTGGTGCAATCTTAGATTTATCCATTGGTTTGACAAGATACATGGTAGTGAGATTGTGTTTCAAAAGTTATTCTAATACCATATGGGGAAGCTACTCCAATGTAGTGAATTCTCTAAATTAATTTGGTTTGGGAAGTAAATTATGATTGCCACGAATATCCTTAGGTACATCATCATTGCCTCCATTTTACAAATGTGACAGTGATGTTTACTTATGGGAAAAGGGGGAAGTGCTAGAAATATGCTAAAATAAAAGAATATATTACATGATAAAACATGCTCACCTGATATCACATAAATTTGAAAACAAATGATAAAATTTTGGAAACACTTGTAATTAGATGAGGGTAAGTAAACCATCAATAAATATATGTTGAAGCTTGATGTCCTATAACTTAAATTTTAAATCAGTAATCAAAGCTTAAAATTTTATGATAGAATATTGAATTGATTTATGTTCTTATTTCTTACATTACATGACAAGTGTGATATATGTCTTAGGCTAAATATTACAATGATAATTCTTTACAAAACACAATAGCTAAATCCACATAATAAGGAAAAGAATAAAACCATGTAAAAGAATGAACACTTAAACTTGTTAGAAATTATTCGATGAGCAATTGATCCTCGTGAAAATGTGAAAAGTATATAGTAGTGAAAGTTCTTCAACATGAAGTAATGGATCACCTTTACCATCATACTTTGTAAAACAAGGTACCACTAGTCCACCTAGTGGCTTAGATAAGTTAAAATATCATATGCCAAAGATTGTGGAATATTTTATGAGTATCATCTTGTGGTTAAATATTTGGGCATAAGTATCAACATAACATAGTAGATGGCCAATCCTCATTCACATAAAGTGAAATGGCATACTCAACATGTCCATATTCATATTTATATGTATCATGTCATCAATATTAGTCATGGAGGATGCAAAAGATGCATCAACAACTAATGGATTGTTATCCATAAAGTAAAAATTATAACAAATCCTCATGTTGTTGTTCATCCTTAGGTACATTTCTAAGTCATGTATTTTATTCAGTAGGTGTATACAAATGTATTTAAAGAGAACTAAAACTGGATTATAAGAAAGTACAAAGGGACACTTGATGTCTTATTATCCTTACATATACCTAGTAAAAACTATAACAAATCCTCACATTGTTTTTCATCCTTAGGTATGTCTATATCATGTGTTTGTTTAGTAGGAGTTGTATAAGACTATATTCCACAATCACTAAAAGATACATTATAAAAAAGTACAAAAGGATCTAAATACAAGTTTATATCAAACGTGGTATGTTATCATGATGCTCAAAAAAATCTATAAGATACACTAAGGACAATTAAAAGGGGAAGAAAAAGAATCATGACTAAACACAGTCTAGGGCCAATAAAAAAATGATCTATGAAAGCACTTGAAAAATCATGAAAGGATGTATAATAAGTATATGTGTATCAAACCAAGTTTTTCTTAGCTCTATTAACCAAGGTATAATCAAATGCATGTGTCAAAGTACTATCATCTTTTATACAAGCATTCTATGAAGATAGGAATGGTCTAACATGTAACTTTGCATCTTCATCAACACTAAATGACTCAATCATAATTAAATAAAACATCATAATTCAAATCATCACGAAAAAAATTCATCAACATCATCATGTGTGAAGGTAAATAACCATAACCAATCACTAAACATATCATCAATAGACCATGAGCTACAAGATAGAGAATATGGACTATCATGACCTACATGGGGAGTAATAACTTTATTTGAAGGTGAACACAAACAAGTTGTATCATGTATAGACACATCAATGGTGATAGAAATACAATCTTGTTATAAATATCATCATTAAGATAATTGTGATATATAGGTATGATGCAGGAGCATCCAGGGAAAGAACAAACCTACATCATTTTTTGTGTTGATTGGTCGAATAAGGGATGAACCTAGATTTGCAAAGCAATTAGTGTGAGCCTATTGACAAGACAAGAGTATATCAATAGGATCATATTCTAGGTCCTAGCGACAAAGTGATAGTATTGGTAGAATGGAGTTACATTGGTAGGAGAGTAACATTTCAGTGAGACAATGATAAGAAGGTATTGATGATGAAGCAGACGCATGGCATGTCAAAATTGGGTAATCCACATCCTTGTTGTGGATTATGGAGCAGTGAAATGGCATTGATGTGTACGTTTGATGTCCCAACGATGACCCAATGAACCGATGGTGAAGTGTGAATTGGTTGTGTTATCGACGAGACATGGCCCATTCGGCAAGACATTCTTTAATGTCTCTTAGACATTCCATGTCGGGCAGTAGTGGTTTGGGAATGGTGGAGCTTTATTAATGAGAGTTGGCTTGTTGTTGAGAGAATCTCAAATGTCTCTCCAACATTCAATGTCTCGTTGACATTCGTTGGTCATGCATTGTGTTGATGTTTGCATCGGTGTAACATGAGGGTTTCGGCGAGAGATTTCCCAATGTCTCTTCGACAAGGTGAGGGATGGAACGAATGGTGGGATCAATAGGGATGAAATGTAATGACAGTTGGTGGAAAGTGATAGGTAATTTACATCCTTGTTGTGAATCATGATGGGTGATGAGATGGTGGTGGCGATGTCGATATGACATGCGTACTTCGGTGAGAGATCTTTCAGGGTCTATTCAAAATTTTGATGATGTCTGATACGAGCTTTATCGATGTGACATAACTGGTTCAGTGTGAGACCCTCTGAAGTCTTGGTGACATTTTGATGGGGCAATGAATGAGGATGGTCAACATGATGGAGATTGACGAGTTGGATCACAACACTTGGCAACATGATATTAGGTGTATTCTACATCATTGTTGTGGAATACATGTTCATTGGACAACTTGATAGAGCTGTTGATTATGATGTAACCACTTGGAGATCTCAGATGTTGATTGGATGACTGGATGAAGCTCTTGATAGCGAGGTAATTGTATGATAGAAACTACACATGAAGAGAGAAATATTAAGGCCGACCTAAAGGATGAACAAAAGTACAAAGAGGTGGTGAATGATAGGGAAGAGGATGAGCAACTAGGAGCTTACAAGGCAAGTTGGTAAGAAGGGAGAGCTGACCAAAACAAAAGAGAGCTAGGGAGAGACAGGGTGGTCTATAACTGATCTACAAATTGGCAGACGACTATAGTGAGATAGCCCATGTGGAATTATAATTTTGTAATGTTGTTTTCATTAATAAAGAAAAGTGTTGGTCTCTCACATTGTGAAAACCAATGTTACGTCAATCTATGTGTGTGTGGTCTGAGTTGGCTGCAAGATTGTGACAACCTGATAAGGTCCTCTGATCTCGATTGTGTCAAGTGGTATTGAAGCTAGTTGTCCTAAGTATGTAATAAAGTGTCGAATGTGAGGCAGTTGTTGTAGGACCTGTGAGTGTGGGTTGAAGCCAGAAGACCTGCAGGTGATGAGCTAAGAAGAGTTGTGGAAAGTATGTTTGTTGCAGCCATGAAAAAGGGTTTGTAATTGCTATCCTCCAGTAGAGATAAAGCTGGGTAGAAGGTGTAGAGTTCCTCCACTAAGAGAGAGTGGGTAGAGGAAGCATCTTCCAAGATCTTTGTTGGGTAGAGGATAGTTGTGTGAGTGGGATATTATTGCAATGAATACTTGTGACTGCAAAGGTACTTGTGAGTCTCTAAAGGTATTGAAGCTTGTAAACAAATCACTGAACTGGAGGCAATTTACATTTGTGAAACCTGAGAGGTTGAAGTTTGAGAGTGTGTGGTAAGTATTTGAAAAAATGACAAAGAAGAAGGACAAAAAAAAATTTGTAGTTGTGTATGCAGGTCAACATGAGGGAGAGAATATTGCATAAGTATGCTTTGAGGACAACAAGAAGAAGAGTAGAGAAAATGAGTGTTGCAGCCCAAGAGAGAAGGATGATAATACAAAGATTTGCGGAGGTCCTGCATTTGATAAGGGACCTGACAAGGAAGATTCAGTGTTTGCAAAAGAGATTGAAAAAATAGAGGCAATGTTCAATTTGCAAAGGGTTGCATTAGAGGTGGAGGTTGCTGAAAGTACAAAGGATCTGATTGTGGGTGCAACTATAAAGGAAAAAGAGAGAGATGAAAAGGTGCAAAAAATAGACTCTGGAAGCCCTATGTTTGATGGAGAATTTGGAAAGGATGATCTCCAACTGAAAGAGGAGATGAGAAGAATCAAAATATTCTTGGAAGGAGAAGTAGCTAGTAAAGAATAAGATTTGATGTTGCATGATGGTCCAGTGTTCAATGAGGATCAAGGATTGCTTGAAGAGATGCAAAAGATTGAACAAGTAGTGAAAAACGTTGATCTCGACAATGTTGGAGTAAAGAAAAATGGTACACTTGGTGACGTAGGAGTAGTGGAGAAGTATGAGGTAAACTCTATTTTTTATGAGTTTTGTGATATTGAGTTTGAAGTGCATGTACCTGATGTGGTGAGTAGCATGGTAGAGGAAATTATGGACTGTGCGAATATGGTAGAATGGCATAGAGATGCCTACCTACGGGTAGAAGTTGTAGGGGATGTGATAGGAGAAATTTGGTGGAAGTGGTCGGTCAGAGATGGGTTTGAACCCGCAAAAGAGAGAAGAGTGAAGAGTACTTGGGGAAGGAGGTGGAACTATGGTGGACATGAGTCCATGAGAGGAGAAAAGAATGGAGTGAAAAATGTTCTGGTAAGATTCTGGAAGAGGAGGAAAAATAAGGATGACATAATAGATGCCATGTGCAGGAGCACATGATTTCTTATTCACCTGGGGAGCCTGATGCAGGAGCATCCGGGGCAAGAACAAACCTACATCATTTTATGTGTTGATTGGTTGAATAAGGGATGAGCCTAGACTTGCAAAACAATCAGTGTGATCCTATTGGTAGGATCATATTCTAGGTCCCAGTGACAAAGCGATGGTATTGGCAGAATGGAGTTGCATCGACAAGAGAGTAACATTTTGGTGAGACAGTGATAATAAGGTGTTGATGACGAAGTAGATGCATGGCATGGAGAAATTGGGTAATCCACATCCTTGTTGTGGATTACAGAGCACAATGACATGGTGGTTATGTGGATGTTTGATGTACCAATGATGACCTGGTGAACCAATGGTGAAGTGTGAACGGGTTGCGTTATTGGAGAGACATGGCCCATTCAGAAAGAAATTCTTGAATGTCTCTTCAACATTCCATGTCAGGCGGTAGTGGTCTAGGCACGATGGAGCTTTATCGATGAGATTCAACTTGTCATTGAGACAATCTCAAATGTCTCTCTATTATTCAATGTCTCATCAACATTCATTGGTCGTGCATTGTGTTGATCTTTGCATTAGTGTAACATGAGGGTTTTAGTGAGAGATTTCCCAATGTCTCTTCAACAAGGCGAGGGACGAAACGAATGGTGGGACCGACAGGGATGGAACGTAATGATAGTTGGTAGAAAGTAGTAGGTAATTCACATCCTTGTTATGAATTATGATGGGTGATGAGATGACAGTGGTGATGTTGATGTGACATATGTACTTCGGTGAGAGATCTTTTAGGGTCTGTTCAACATTTTGATGATGTCTGATAAGAGCTTTATCAATGTGACATAACCGGTTCAGTGTGAGACCCTCCGAAGTCTTGGCGACATTTCAATGGGGCAATGAATGAGGTCGATCGACACGATGGAGAATGATGAGTTGGATCATGACACTTGGCAACACGATATTAGATGTATTCCACATCATTGTTGTGGAATACATGTTCATTGGACAACTCAGTAGAGCTAATAATTATGATGTAACCACTTGGAGATCTCAGATGTTGATTGGATGACTGGATGAAGCTCTTGATAGTGAGGTAGTTGTATGATAGAAACTACGACATGAAGAGAGAAATATCAAGGTTGAACTAAAGGATGAACAAAAGTATAAAGAGGTGGTGAATGATAGGGAAGAGGACGAGCAACCAGGAGCTCGCAGGGAAGGTTGGTAAGAAGGGAGAGCCAACCAAAAAAAAAGAGAGATAGGGAGAGACTGGGGTGGTCTATAACAGATCTACAAATTGACAGACGATTGCAGTGAAATAGTTTATGTGGCATTGTAATTATGTAATGTTGTTTTCATTAATAAAGAAAAGTGTTGGTCTCTCATGTTGTGAAAACCAATGTTGTGTCTATATGTGTGTGTGGTCTGAGTTGGCTACGAGATTGTGATGACCTGATAAGGTCCTCCAATCTCGATTACATCAAGGTAATACCAAATCAACAAATGCATCACTAGGCATGGTAGAAATTGTATTATTATCACATGTAAGTGAAGGTGAAACATGTGTATTTATCAAGTGCACAACATAAGATCCTCCAAGAAGGATGGTTTAAGAGAAGAATATGGAGGAGAGCTACCATGAGATGGTAGAGATAAAATATATCAACATGAACCAAATAATAGGAAGGAAAAGAGTGTAAAGGAGAAAAATTGTTATGCCCATTTCTATCACTATAAATTCCCATACGAAAATTAGAAGCAATATAAGCATCATAGATAAGTGAAGCAAGTGTATGTAAGAGGAAATGAAAATTACTAACCCACTCTACATCACATACATGATGGAAGAAAAAGATCACAAAAAATAAATCCTTATTCATATGATGAAAATACATGAGTATCAAGAATAGAAGGATTGGATGCTACAAAGAATTGAAGCATATCCAAATTTTTAAAATAGGAACAAATAGAAGCTAAAGATAATGGATTGTGAGAATCCATGATGTAATACATGTCAATGATTCCCAATCAAAGGTGGGTGCAAGGGAATAAATTAAGAAAGACCCTAAAGGATAAAATGAATGATATAATGAACAAAGAGCTTATATAAATAAATGAATAAATAATCAATAATAAAATCTTTAAAAAGTGTGAAATTTAGCTCTAAAGTTAAAGTAAGAGTGAGTATGGTGCAATGATATCGAGCAATATCCTAGAAAATAACTATAGCATTGGATGAGATTTTACAAGCATACTTAAACCTTGGGAAAATATACTATGAAAGATAAAGATAAGGAATAAAAAAAAAATGAAACTTTAATCAAGGAGAAGAAACCTTAAGGGGAAACCTTAATTTTTGTAATAAAAAATTGGGTTCACCACAAATGTAGAGATTATAATACCTCTAAATTATTTACATTAATTAGCCTACAATAATTAAATAAATATGATTACTAAGGAAAAAATAACTTAGACAATAGATTTGGGATTGATAATTAAACAAGAGGATAGGTGTACTTAGCTATATAATCAATGATAGACAAAAGATTTTGATGTTGTTTTGAATCAATTATTCATTATCACAAAATGGTTTGCCTCAATTTGGTGAATGTCTCAAAGTCTAAATTATAAAAAAAACCTTATGGATCAATTTTAAGTCTCATGAGGTTGATACTAACTAACATAATTTGGTCTATAATGAAATATTAGTGTAAGACATGTGGAAATGTTTAGAAAAATATGTACTTGAATTTTTTCTCACCTTCACCTCCTAAGATTTATCAAGGTGGTGTCTAGAGATACCATTTATAATTTTATTGACTTGAAAGGTAAATATGCTCTCCTAGGTAAAGCCTCTTCATGGGAAAAATTAATGGTAGTGAGAAATACCAAATACAACATTCACAAACATGTAAGTGGCCCATATGAGATGACATAGATCTAATTCCTTTATTTTCCTTTATAATTAAAGTGTGCTCTAGCAATACACCCTATATATATTGATATTATTATTTGTATGTTTTAATGCACAATGAATATCATTAAATACCAAGATGAAAAAATATGAAACATGTGCTACATTGAGTCATGATGAGCAGTGGAAAGGGGTTGAAAAGTTTAAATTTGAATTTGAATCTTTGGGTTTCAAATACAATTATTGTGATTCTTAAAATTAACCTAGATAAATCAAAGTCACACATAAATGACCTCTAGAAATAAGATGGTGAACTTGACATAGGGAATTTTAATAACAAAAATTACACCTTGCTACAATTTATTTATATTTTTCACATGATTTATATTTTCCCTCTCCTAGATGTTTATCTCATTTTTAGCTCCTTGTCTAGCCTTATATTTAACCTTTCCCATGTGTTGCTTTGCTCATTTAAGTAACCCATTTTATCCTTATCATGTATTAATTATCCTTTCCGAATACCTACATTTAATTTTTGTAGCTATCCTCCCACCCTTAGATAGCCCCTCTTTGCCTTATCTTTCCCTAAAAAATTGAGCCTCCTTGGGTGTAGGGTCAATACGACACCCTCGAATGTATCATAATAATTTCCTACCTATCCTTTTCTTATACTATTAGAAAAAATCTATAAATACCCCCTCCTATCCCCCATTCAAGACATGAAGTTATTGATTTCCTTTCATTTCTTACTTTGGGAAAAAATCTTTTGCATTGGTGTTTTTGAAGCTATAAATATTTTTAATAGTGTTGTGCCTTCCCTTGGAAGCTCTACAATAGTTTTGGGAGGCCTATGGACATTGTTGCAAACATTTTATCTCTGTAGGTCCTTATTCTCTTTAGTTTTCATTACCCTGTACCCTATTTTCTCTTCCATTTCCTTTAATTATTTACACATTTTTTACATATTTTCATTCATTCTCCTTTTCTGATCATCCCTTGTAATTTCATTTTCAATCCATTTTATAGTAATTTTTTGTCTTTTTTCCTTATCCCCGTCTCTCTTTCCATCTCATATTTTCCATTTCTATTTCTAAGTAGGGTTATTTATTTTTATTCTTTGAATTCATGTGATGTCAGAGTGTAGATTTGAATTAAATATTTTATCATCATCATGTCATGTGGACTCATGTTTGAATTCCCACAAGGGGGATACCTAATGCATACTCCCCTTTAAATATTTTATTTTGTAAGGCTTCCACATTGAATTTGTTCTTACAAGTCATTTATAGAAGAATATATGAGGATCCAATAGGTGTTTCCAAAGGAAGAAGTTCTCAAAATCTCACAACAAAAGGTCCTCTACAAATTTCAAATTTTAATATTTTCCAAGTGTAGGACTAGGATACCCCCTAGGCAAACTACATTTTTTCTAGATGACCCTAACCTTGCAACAAACAACTACCACATTTCACATTTATCTTTTTTAAGATTTCAAAACTCATTTTTTTTATAATTATAGGCTATCTCCAATAGATGAAACCCTTCTGATTTATCAATTTTCTATCATTTTTCTCATTGCTAGATTAGCAACCTATTTTCTATTTTATTCTAATTTTTATTTTCTTTCTTAATAGTTTTCTATTTTAAGAAATCATTGGACAACTATTATAGACTAGTTCAACAAGTTTCAAGGCATTCCAAGCACTAGACAAGGTCATCCCAAGTCAAGGCTACCTCCTAGGCACCCTATTTTTTTATTTAGGATATAATCCTCATCTTAGAATATATCTAGATGTCAACCGCAACTTCTACAGTCTTCTAATAGTTTTTTGTACCTCTCATTTTTGTCTAAAGGTGCATTTGATCCCACTTTTCACTAATATTTATCAAATTTTCTTTGGTTTGCAAGTATTAGTTTCTATTTTTAGTCTATTTGTCAATACCAACTCTAGTGTTAGTATATAAGGCTAGAATAAGTTGAAAAGACTTGTTTACTTTATTTTCTTGTAACTTGTAGTTAACAATATTTTATTTTTAGGTTCTTTCAAGAATGAATATATATGAATTATTGTGCATGAGGATGGAATATAGATGAGTAGGGATGCATATGTATGAGATTATGAGCAAGTCTAGCATAGGAGTATGTTACTTGTTAATGTTTTATCACATTAAAATAATTTCATTAAGATGAGCACACTATTAAATGGGAAATAACTTGGGTATACTAATTTCACCATTATAATTATAAACTTTTACATTCAATGTTATGAAAGTGCAAACTAAAAATAGGTGCACTTAAAGGAAACTATTTCTTTTTTTTAGAGTCATTATTTCAATCAGGAATCTAAATTAAAGGATAATGAAGTATTTAAACATATTTTAAATTTCAAACTAGAGAACACAAAAGAGGTAGCTCATAAAAGATATAAAACAATATATAAGAGATAAGATTGCATAGTGTATTCAATGTTCAATGTAGTTTTCTTGTCTATTTTAGATCAAGAGGAGGATTCCAAAACCTTCAATGTTCAATGTAGTTTTCTTGTCTATTTTAGATCAAGAGGAGGATTCCAAAACCTTCTAGGAGAATGAATCTAGTATTTTTTTCTCTAACTTTGAATAAAGGTGTTTGTATGGTCACAACTCTATCCTTCCACTATGTTGGTATCCTCTACAATCTTGCAGCCTCCATCTACAATGAAAAATGGGTATATGAATGGGGTCATGTTGTAGACATCTTTGTAGGTATTTCCTAAGGAGGTTGGACATCAAAACTAACAATCAATTACTATCAAAGCCCACAAAAACTAGAAATGATCAAAGAAGAGATGCCTTGGAAATGTGAAGAAGTGTAAATGGTAAGGAAAAAGTTATTGCATCTATAAAAATTACAGTAATGGACATTGATAAATTTAAGAACCCCCCTTTATAAATAATCCTAGAAAATCCTATAAAGTTTGAATTTATATATAATATTTTCAATGAATTTATACCTATTTTGAGGGGAAAATTCTATGGCATTTTTTCCAAATTTATCAACATTGTTAATTTTTCATAGCAATTATAAATATATTAGAAAAAAAAATATTCTAGACTAAAAATTATTTATGTATTAGAAAAAAATATTCTAATTGGTGAATTATCTATGTATTTGAAAAAATAAAATATTCGAGTTGGCAAATTAATTATGTATTAGGAGTAAAAAATAAGTTGGTGAATTGTCCAACATTTTAAAAAATTATTTACAATGTGGTTGGTGAAAATATTTATTTCTATTTAGAATTGTTTAATGCTCACTAGAGTGAGAATTAAATAATAATTAATTAGAGCATACTATGAAGCTTCTAAATACTATAATTAAGGCTAAAATTATAAACTAGTCTAAGTAAGCGCAAAAATTTAAATATTTATGGTTATAATCGATAAGGACATTAAGCATTATGGGATAACAAGTCAATGCCATCTTGCATGATATGGTGATACAAATATTAACAACATGCCTTGTTTAGTGATATTTGTTGGTTAACAAATGTCTTGACTAACCTCATGGGGTACCCTTAGAGTATGTCCATTGAAATACCTTATGTTGTTGTGTATAAGTTTTGGCCTAAGGCTATGGTTGTTATGGTGCTATTGATTATGACCTATATCAAACTTCTACTCACTCTCTTTTATAATTATTGTTCCATATAGGGAGAGATATCTAAAAATTGGACCTATTATGTGGTCTATGTTTAAGATGAGAGAGGTTGTGTTTGTAGCTATGTTTTATGAGTTTATATAGATTAAACTTGTTAAATGAATGAACGATTTATAAATTAGTTTGAAATGTAGATTACCATTTCATAATTTCATACTCTTACACTATCACTAATATATTCATTTATGTAGTTGTTAACTAGAGATCTAAAATATTTACAATTTATGCATTTGTAATAGACTAATATAAAAATATCATATCTTTATTTAATAATTGATTGAAAATCTAAAAAAGTGATCCAAGATGTGCTATCACAAATATTAGGGAAATAAATAAACATCATTAATAGTATAATCATTCATTGGGTTCACCTTTGTTATCGTTGATTAGGTGGGATAAGTTGAATATCTCCATGAGAAATCACGACTCCAAGTAGGATGAAAATAACATCAACCATAACTTTGGCCCTACTTAGAATAGAACCACACACATGATATTTATGATGGAATAGAGAATACTGGAAAGATTTAATGGAATCCATTGCTAAACCTTTCTAAGTCATCTTGGGGACACATCTAACAAAAATAGAATTATCCAAAACCTGATGAGGAAAAATGCCACTAATATCCCACAAGCCAATATCTTCTTCAAACCCATCAACTGTTGTAGATAACTTATCATCTAGAACATCCGACTTATAAATTACTAGATATTTAATCAATATTTTTGTCAACCCTACATAAAAAAGTATGTCCATGATATTGGAAATAAAAATAGAGACAATGTTACTAGATAAGTTTGTCTATTAAAAATAATCTAGAGCCCCATTTTCAATAATGTGTCAAACAACAGTTTTGACCTATGCATTCTCCAAAAATAAAAAATAAAATATTACTTAGTTTAACAATATCAAACATGAAACATCTTCACATTCACATTTATTTGGAGAAATCCAAACTTACATGTTAAGATATTATTCCATTATTGCAATCTTCAAAGGTAAATAAAAATAAAAATATGTAACACTCTACATCAGTGAGAATGTAAGAAACTCAATTGTCAAGGGTGAAGTAATTAATTCATAATAATTTAAAGAATGATTTTTTATGATATAATGTTAGTATATATTAATATTAGTAATTTATTATCTAAGAGATAACAACAGGCAAATTACAAAAAAAAAAAAAATTATAGTAAGAGATGAAAAGTGTATTAATTTATTACCCAAATCATGAAACATTTATCGATATATGGAGGAACATGCTATTGTGTAGAGCTTTTGGTTGGAAAATTAGACATGCTAATATTTATCGTAACAAAATAAAATACATATTGATAACATAGAGTATAATGTCCTCTTTAAATTTTCCTTACTTTGAACTTTAAATAATAAAATATGACTTAAAATTATAGTAGAACAATCAATTATGAATATGATGTCAACTTTAGAAAACTTTAATTTTAAGTGTTTATTTTAATTCATATATAATATTTAGAATATATTTCAGAAAAGAAGGAACTTGTCCTTTGTATTTACTATTAATTATCTCAATTATGCAGTTATTTATCCTCACTAAAATGTCTTTGGATTGTCTCCAAATCTTTATGAATTAGGTTTTTTTTTCCTCTAACTCAATAATAGAAATCATGGAGTTTTCATCCTCTAATTTTCAGACTTGAGGGGCTTCATCCTTAGGTTACTAAACCACAACCCACACTCCACAAGGAGTAATAATTAGATATAAAATTTATTCAATGATGCTTCCTTCTCCCTTTTGATTTATCTTATACACCTTCTTTTATTCATAAAAATAGCTTTTCATAATTCCTCTTGACTTTTGATTAAATCAAACATTAATATTATTTCATAATATTAATTAATCAAGCATTGCCCTTTACTTTTCCATTTAGTGTCTTTTTTTTCTTCTAAGACAAAGGTTTGTGATTACTTTTGTTATTAATTTTTATTGTCTTATGCTAGGATGTGATTGTAAGGAAGCTAAGGTAGCATAACAACTTCCTACACTAATCTTGAGAGGAGGATAATGCAAAACTTTATAGATCTTTACAAAAATTATAGAAACTTAAACATAAATAAACAAAAATATCATGCATACCACAACACAGTGATTTATGTGGGGAAAACCCTTTCGAGAGAAAAACCCCACACTCCAAAAGTCACCCAATAAATTATTTAGAAATCACAAAGATTACAATATACTTGCAGAGCAAGCTTCTCATAGGAGTATCACCAACCAAATATCTAGAGGCAACACGACCACTATCAAAATATCATAATACATCACAATGCACAAGTTTAATACAACACCCTCATAAAATAGGGTTGTCTTCTAGGGCAAGTAAAGCCAACAAAATATCGATCGTCAAATATGAAACCTAATGATGAACAGTCCAAATTTACAATAATAAAATATACATAAAATTTGGATTTTGAGGACGCTTCCCTCAGATCCCTTGCGAGGTACCCCCCCCCCCTTTACACCCCTCGCACTCGCCTATCTACAATACCTTATGTAATTGCGGTTGAGACACATTTTCCCAACAACGATAACTAATTTTGATTTTTTCTTAGTCCTTGTCTTGTAGTGACTATTTACAATTGCATCTCATTTTAAACTGCCTTAATAATATTTCTATATATTTATTTTGAGTTTAGTTTTGAGGAGGGAGCATTATAGTTCAAGGCCTTCCCAAGATTGTTGGTCCTCAAGCAATCATAAGTTTGTATGCTCAAGAATTTTTCCGTTCTCCCATGTAACATATTCTTTAGGGAGATATTTCCATTGAACTAGATTTTATGTAATATACTTGGCCTTTTTCTAAATAGTGGTGTCTAGGTTCCAATGGTTTTCTATAAAATAAATATTTTAGTGGAGCTCATTTTTGGTTACTTCATCTGGATTGTATTTTTGTGGTAATTCCTTTTGTTGAGTTTTTTTTTTAAAAGGTTTCATATTCAATCCTATAGGAGGGGTTTCCTAAAAGGAATTATTCTTGGTTATTGAAGTTTCTAAATTTAAAAATATTTTAATAGCCTATTGAAGGGTCAATGGGTCAAATTCCTTAATCAAACCCTGAAGAGGATTAATTAACCCTTAAAAAAAAAAGAATAATTAATCTTCTTTTCGTAACATCTGGCACCATTACAAACAAATTTTGGAATTCTTCTACATATTTCTCCACTATTTGTTCTTGTTTTAATTGGGCCAACTCTTTAAATAGACTTTGAGATCTTTTCTATCAAACCTGTCAATAAACCTTTCACAAAATTTATCATATATGTATTAGAATACGACCTTAGGTGACCAACCCATGGTACCACCATTCATGATCCAATCCCTCCAAGTGTAAGGTGGAAAATTTGATGGCATCATCCTTAGTCATATGCTTTAGTGACAAGTATGTGCTTAATTCTATAGCCATTCATGAGTAGTACACTTATTACAACCATCAAATGTAGATAATATTAGCATACCCAAAAAATGTTGTGATCATTTTGCCTTGGTTGGGGTCTAGGTTCAATTCTTGATCCATTTATTCCTTTCTTCATACTCATGTAATTTGTGAGAGACATATTGCTTCTTAAATATCTACCAAGAGTTTTCTATATTCTTCATAATAGTTGTTGATATTGTCTTGCATTGAATTTCATACTTCTTCAATGGGAACTTCTTCTCACCTAACTATTTTGATTGTTGGAATTATTATGTGTTTTTTGATTGTTATACATAATGTGTAACATTTATCCTATCATGTATAATATTAGGTCAAATTTTCTATCTATCTTATTTGCATAATTATAATTGTCATTCTCTATGTCCACGTTTGCTTCTTTAGCCTTAAATTCCAATGGAGTTTCTACCACTTTCTCCTTATAAAATTGATGTTGAGTTTTTCTAAGTTCTTTTTGATAATATCTATTGTATTTATCACTAAATTGCATACCAAGAAAATCTCATAGGTTGGTAAGATCCATCTTTGATTCCAATTGTAATGCCCCCCTTTAAAAAAAAATCTTACTTTTATTTAAATAATAAAATTGACTCATAATTATAATACCACGGTCAATTATAAATATGATATCAACTTTAGAAAACAATAGTTTTAATATTTTATTTTAATTCAAATATAATATTTAAAATATATTTCAAAAAAGATGGAACTTATCCTTTGTATGCATTGTTAAATATCCCAAATTTATAGTGATATATATTCACTAAAACGTCTTTATATTATCTTCAAATCTACCTAAATTAGGGGTTTTCATCCACTAACTCAACAATAAAAATTAGAGGGTTTTTGTTCTCTAATTTTAAGCCTTGGGGATTTTCATCCTCAGTTTACTAAATCACAATCGACAATCCACAAGGAGTAATAATTAGATATAAAATATATTCAATAATGCTTCCTTTTCCCTTCCGATTTCTCATATATACCTTCTTTATTTCATAGACAAAACTCTTCATAATGCCCCTTGACTTTTGATAAAATTAAATTTCATAATATTCATCAATCAAGTATTGTCCTTTACTTTCCAATTGGTGTCTCTTTTTGTCTTCTAAGAAAAAAGGTCTACTATTAATTTTGTTATTACTTTTTGTTGTCTTATGCTAGGATGCAATATCTAATTTTTATTTTGTCTTATTCTTTGTCTTGTAGTGATTATTTACAACTACATCTCATTTCAATATGCCTTAAAAATATTTCTAAATATTTAATTTGAGTCTAATTTTGAGGAGGGAAATTACATAAATATTGGATCTTGAAAAAACATATGAAGTGATAACTTATTGAAAATTGAATTTTATAGTGTGTAAGGATGTAATAATTCTATATGTTTGATGTCATTAGTGGTGGTCACTAGTAACTTAATTTTTGGCTTTAAATTCTCAACTAATCAATTCAATCTAATTAGATATCAAAATTCACATATTAGAAGCATAAACCTCCAAAATTAGCCAATGCCCATTCAATATTCTAATATTTTATTATTGGCACCAAAGAAGTGAATTTAATGAAGTTACATGCCATCATTTAATTTTCTTCTACTAAAAGTATAAAAATTAGGTTGTATTTTTGCAAAATTAGAAATTATAATTTGAATAAGATTGCTAAGTGGTTAGAAGTAAGACTACACCAAAGCTCCAAAAATTTAGATAGTAGAAGAGAAATTTTTGCATTATTGAGTATCTAGATGATAAAAGAGAGTCTTAAAAATGATGGCATTCATGTAGAAGGTGAGAAATTTTTTTAAAATATATTTAAAATTTTATATAGACATTGAGATCAACTACCTTTTTAAAATTTTATATGATTATGTAAAATGCATAACAATATGATAAACATTTTTTTTTTGTATGACTATGTAGAATGTTATCTATTTCAACTTCTCATAATGAAAAAGCATGTCTTTCTCAATTCAAGTCTATTGCATCAAGAATTGATACTTTTGAATTTTACAAATGAGGCATAGTATTATGATTGGTGGATTGAAGTTTATAAAGATAACTATATATATGAGAAACTAAAAATTAAAATTGACACATAGATTTGGTAATGTTATTGACAGTGGCATGCAAAAATCAATTTAATTCTACTTTACTAGCCTCATTGTTTCCTACACCTAGTGGTTTATTGTATATATAATGAAAATTTCTATGGAAAATCATTTATTAGCATCATAGACAATCACATAGTTAAATTTGTTCAAAAAAATTGATAATGGGTTGTTTATGGACTATAGTGAAATATTCATTTATCTTTGAAGAAAGGAACCAAAAATATTATGGAGGACAAAGTCACTAGATAAAGACTTCTATAACTTAAACTTTAAGACTCCAAAGTGAAAAAATTTGCATGTTTAAAATTTTATATATGTGGCATTTCTTACTTGTTAAAGTAAACACATAAGTCAATTTTAATTTGTGAACTCATGTGATGAAACTAAACAATGCATTTTGATTTTTCATAATGTTATAGAATATGTGATAATTGTTAATTAAGTTTTTTTTTTTTAGTGAAAGGTGATAACCTGTATATATTAATATAGAAATAGGAGATTACAAAATATGAGTTTTGAGGCTCTTAACAGCCAGATGTTTCAATGAGCTAACTTGCAGCTATCAAAATTTAGCATTATTTGCCTACGAACCTAAAATTTTCCCTTCCATAAAAAGTTATTACTATAACTAGCCCAACAAATCCATAGATGTAGCTCAAAATATGCTTGATAATCCCTTACAAACAGTCATTTAGTAAGAATTTTTTGAACACCCAACCCTTATTCCTCCATACCATCAACTTGTATTTCATTTTACCCCTATTGTTCCTGGAATCCTTCTACATTATCTTGCACTGGAGGTGGAACATTCAAATTTGGAATACCCCCATATGTGGATGAAGAGAGGAGCTAACATTGCCAGGATTCTGCCTTAATTGGAAGCCATGGTTGACTAGAATAGGATAAACATTAACCATTGCCTAATGCTCTTGATCGACTGGTGCAGGATGGACAATTATCGATTCTTGATGCTCATGGGAGATGAGAGCCAATATAGCATTAACCCTCCTCTTTATCAATTTTTCCATATCTTCTCCCAACACCCCAGTATGTCTATCCAAAGCTAATTGTAGGTACCTGAAACTCTTCATTTCCAGAGTGTTTTTTATTGCATCCAAAAGAGAGATATAAACATTACCGCTCAAAAAAAAGTGTTGTGGAAATAAGCCATCGACTCTACCTTGACCATTCCATAAGTCATAATCCTGCACCACCTTCAGGAGTCTATTGTCGAGCAAGAACACTTCCCTTATCACCTTGTGGGAAATTAACTGCAACACTAGAAGCGACTGCACTAAATCAAAAGTATTTGATAGAAAGATTGATATCAACTGTGAAGGAAATATGATTCTCCTTGCTTGGGGATACAAAATATAATCCCTCAATACCCTCTTAACACTTTTATGAAACTGAAAACAGTGCAATTTAAAGACCTAACCAAGCTCTGCATCTCCTATTGAATCTGAGAAAGGCAATTCCCATTCTAGAATAGGCAACCACTCCCTATAGTTATGCGGTAGATATTCCATGATTTCCTTTTGACACACTCTGCAAGCCTACCATTTATACCTAATTTTTCCTCCCTCCTCCAAAGAGGGTGCTTGATGCATATCAACACTCATAAAACCCTCTACAATTTTTATGGAAAAAATGTTATGTTATGGGGTGAATTTATCAATCCTTCTACACACACGAGGAGGATGACACAACAGACATATGTCATCTTGTCCTTCTCCAATGTTGGTTACTGCCCAACTCCTTCCTAAAAAATCATCTACCTGTTTGAGAATTAGTGCAACACCTTCATTAGACAAAATGTTTTGTACCTTTCTACACCTGCAACCATAGAAACAAATGTTAGTTTTTTAAAACATAATTGTTTGCTTGCTTGTTGTAATCCACTCTATCTTGAGAGAAGCATCCTTCATCGATGTCATGTACAAGGTAGTATAAAACCTCATTGGTACTCATAAGGCTTCTGACAGTTTCACATAGATTAAGCAGAACAAATCAGACTCCTTTATATTCCCATATCTAATATGAGCAACCGTTGTTTTAAAATGATGGGTAGTAATCAAATATTATCCTTTTAATGATTACTCATTAAATCGATCAATCTTCAGCTAAGCAACTTTCAATTATGCTCTGGATTCCCGACCCCTTCCTCCAAATTCTAGCTAGATTTATCAATGCTCTCTCTTCTTATTATTTCTACTAAATCTGGGAAAGCTTTTAATTTTTTGTCATTTTCCATTATGCATACCTCTTCCTTCTGGCACCCCATATTGGCTAGTCAGTCTACTAGCATGTTTCCCTCATGGAATGTATGAGAAATCTGAAAAGTATCAAATTCATCCAATAATTTCCATACGTTTTGCATTATATATTTTATGTGCCAACTATAACACTCCCTTTCTTTGCATACATTTACAATTATTAATGAGTCTCCTTCTATGTGGATTTTGTTAATTTGGAGTTGTCTTGCAATCTGCAGACCATAAAGAATGGCCATTGAATCTGCCATGTTATTTGTTCCTTGTGGTAAAACAATTGATCTAGCTGCCTTCACCATACCCCTTGGATCACTGATACAAACCCCTACCTCTGAAATACTTGGATTCCCTCTCGATGCTCCATCAAATCTCAACTTATAGAAACCTATCATTGGTGGATACCATTTGATTGTGCTCCTGTCCACCTTCGCCTTATAAGGAAACTTCATACTTCATTTGAAAGACAAGCTTATGCCCTACCAATTCTTTGAAATGCTATTATCCCATGATGTAAACATAGAACCAACATTCTTGTGATCTTGAACCCAAGCATTTATTGCCTCTATGATTGATTTTTCAATAATTGCTTGAATACTTTGACTTGAAGCATAAACTTTTCTAAAAATTTGTTTGTTTCGCTCCCACCAAATAGACCATGTCACTGTTGTTGGGATTAACCGCCAAATGCATGCAAAGGACTTGTATAACACAAGCCATGAAGTAAAGAGATCCCATAGTGAATTTGGTAATGGAGCATAATAACTCATTTTCTGTAATATAAATAACCAATGACTTTGGGAAAAAGGACACTACAAAAATAAATGATTGAGATCTTCCAAGCTTTGACCGCATAAAACACAATTGAAAGGACCTGCAATTCCAAATTTGGCAAGTTGATCACTCGTAAGCACTCTTTTTCTTAACACTAGCCATGCAAAGCCACCTGCTTTTGGTAAAACCACACTATTCCAACAGAATGAGTAAGCCCTATGTGTCTATATTTGATCACCTTTGTTAATAATCACTTTATAACCCTGTTTGACTGTATAACATCCACTCTTGGATGGGGCCCATATTATACAATCAACTTTTCCTGTTATGAATACTACTCTTCCTCCCAAAATTTGATGTAAAAGCTCCTTTTTGTGTATAAGAAAAATCTTTCCAGTTCACTCTCCTTGATGAATTCTCCACTGAACTAACATAATCAATTAATCTAGTACCCCATAACTAAGATAAGACTGGGATAGCTGACTATAGCTCTTGACAATCTTTCAATGGTGGATAACCATTCCAAGAATCATCCCAAAAATTAAATTCCTCACCCTTATTAACTTCCCAAGAAATATATGACGTGACCACTTTTCTACATGACAACATGAAATTCCACATGGCAGATCCTTTAGGAGGGTTAGAGATTGTAAATATTCTTGTTAGATTTTGATTGTCTAAATGTTTTTCTCACATTAATTCACACCATTTCAAATCTGATTTGGCATACATTTGCCAAATCAACTTTCCCCCAAAGGCAATGTTGCGCTTGGAAATATCATGTAATCCCATTCCACCTTTGAGCTTCTCCAAGCTCATACTGTCCAAAGATATTAAAGGGATTTTTTTGGCATCATCCATATTCCCCTTCCATAGGAAACTCCTAATAATTTTCTCTATTTGATCAACTACTAATTTAGGAGCCCTAAGGACTGATATGAAGTAATTAGGGATTGCAACTAGTACTGTTTTTATTAGAAAAATGCGACCTGAAAAAGACAACCAACGAGATTTCCAAGTACAAATTTTCTGTTTAATTCTCTCTATGACTTTAGCCCAATATGCTGTCTTATTTGACCCCATAAAAAATGGGATTCCCAAATACATACATGGTAAATTTTCCTCTTGAAAACCCAACACCTGAACAATCTTCCTTTTGATAGCTACTTTAGAGTTGAAAACATAAATCTTTGATTTGTTTACATTTATCTTTTGTCCTGACAACAAAGAATACTTATCCAATACCCATTTTATTTGCTCGGCTTCAAAAATATTTGCTTTCCCATACAACAAGGTATCATCTACAAAGAGGTTATGTGTGAATGAAATATCAGTTTGGGGAATGAGAATACCTTGCCATAGGTCCTGATTGTGCTTCTCCTTTATTGTCTTGCTCAATGCATCTACCATGATTATAAAAAGAAATGGGGAAAGAGGATCACCTTGCCTTACCTCTTGCTTTGCTCTAAAGAAGCCCAAGGGTGAACCACAAATTATGACTGAGAAGTGTGCACCTGATAGACATGATGATATCCATTTACACCACTTGCTAGAGAACCCAAACTTGGCCAATACTTTCAATAGGAAGCTCCAATCAACTTTGTCATAGGCTTTCATCATATCCAATTTTACAATAAATGATGCCAAACGATTATATTTGATAGAATGAAGCACTTCATGCGCCACCAACACCGCTTTTGTTGTTTCATCTTGATCTCTTATCAATATTTTTTATATAGATTTATTTAAGATATATTTTTATTGTGGTATTATATTATTTTCAATATATAATAATACTAGTTGTACCTATCAAGTAATTAAATGTTATAATTTTTTTGTGCTTCACATTTTCTAAAACATGTAGTAATTATGTTTTCATAATTTTTAATTTACTAATGACAAGTGTACATTTTAAAATATGTAATAAAGTACATAGATGTGATAGTTCAAATTTATTTCTTTGATTATAATATTAAATATTAACAAGTTCCATGTAGTGGTGAGTATTGCCTTTGAAGTATTATAATACTGGTATTATTTTGTAATCTAAAAGATTAATAAAAATACATCTTATATAATAATAAAATAAGTTTCAGCTTATGTGTGGTTGAGGGAGGCTTCTCTCCAGGATTATATCACTGCTTGGTGGAGAGAAGGGAAACCTGCTTATGGTACCGCTATGTTTTCTTTTGTCAAGCAATTGCAGTATGTTAAGTTTAAGCTGAAAAGGTGGAATAGGGAGTGCTTTGGAAATCTCTTTGGAGCCAAGAGAGAAGCACAACAGAGGGTGGACAATATTACGCGCCAAATCAGAGAACAGGGCTTGTCTGATGGGCTTTATAGAGAAGAAGCTGCGGCCTTAAAGGATCTGGAGGAATGGGAGCTTCGAGAAGAGATCTATTGGAAACAAAAAGCTCGAATTGATTGGCTCCAGGAAGGGGATAGAAATACTAAGTTCTTCCACAACACTGTTAAGGACAGAAGACATAGGAGCGTCCTCAATTCTCTCATGACGGCTGAAGGGCTGCTGCTTTCCTCTCATAGGGAGATTGCCTTGGAGGCTACTAGATATTTTGGGAACTTGTTTTCAGAAGACTCGGATTTGGCTAGGGCTGAGGAGGATTTGGTGTTGGCTTGCATTCCCTCCTTGGTCACTCCTGAAATGAATGAGGCTCTCATTAAGCCCATTACTCTATCTGAGATAGAGCTAGTTGTGTTTGGAATGAAAAAGGGTAAAGCCCCGGGACCAGATGGTTTTCCTATAGAGTTCTTTCAAGCCTTTTGGGAGATTGTCAAGATGGACCTCTTCGAAGTGGTGCAGGAATCCTTTAACAATAAACAGATGCTTAAGGCTTTGAATGCAACTTTCCTTGCTCTCATCCCAAAGAAGGAAGGAGCTAACTCCCTTAATTTCTTTAGACCTATTGCCTTGTGCAATGTGATGTACAAAATAATTACAAAAGTGATCGCAGAACGGTTAAAGCCATGGCTTAGTAACCTAATCTCTGAGGAGCAAGGGGGCTTTGTTACAGGATGACAAATTTTGGATGGGGTTATCATAGCGGCTGAAGCTATGCACTCTATGACCGCCTCTACGGAGAAAGATATGTTCATAAAGCTGGACATGGCCAAAGCTTATGATAGGGTCAGATGGAGCTTTTTGCAGAAAGTTTTACAGGCCTTTGGTTTTGGACAGGAGTGGATCAGCTGGGTTATGAGCTGCATAACTTCACCTTCTTTTGCTATCCTGATTAATGGTGAACCTTCTGACTTATTTGGTGCGGCCAGAGGCCTCAGGCAAGGGGATCCTCTCTCCCCTTACCTTTTCATCCTAATGGCTGAAGGATTGGGAAGACTTATTAAGTCTCAAGTTAGTCAGGGAGGGATTCAAGGTTGGAAGTGGGGGCATGGCATTCCTCCTTCTTCCCACCTCCAATTTGTGGATGATACGTCTTTGATGGGTGTTGCAAGAATTCAGGAGGCAGCTAGTTTCCGAAGAGCTTTGGATATTTATGTGAAAGCCTCAGGACAAAAGATTAATGAAGAAAAGTCACAAATCTTCTTCTTCAATACCCCTGCTTATATTCAAGCTCGAATTGCTCATATCTTGAGGTTTCAAATTGGAACGCTTCCTTTAGTGTATCTTGGCATCCCTCTTTCGGACCAAAGGCTTTCGAGGGGTGTGTGGCAAGAGATTTTAGATAAGCTTCGAAGTAAGGTGAGTCACTGGACTCACCGTTGGCTCTCAACTGCTGGCAGAATGACTCTTTTGAAGTCTGTGATCCAAGCTCTTCCTATCTACAGGTGTCTTGTGCAGTTAGCCCCTGCTGGTTTCATTAAGGACTTTGATGCCCTTTCAAGGAAATTTTTATGGACAGGTAATTTGCTTTCCTCAAAATGGAGTTTGGTCAAATGGGATTGTGTTTGCAGATCAAAGTAGGATGGTGGCCTTGGTTTGAGGAATACAAGCTTGAACGGTTGGGCTCTTGCTGCTAAGCTATTTTGGAGATGGTGCATAAGCCAAGATCAAGGATGGGCTAAAATCCTTAATGTTAAGTATCTTGGTGGGGTGAATGGGAAAGATGTACCAAGGTACAACTTGACTGGAAGGGGGTCCATGATCTGGGAGACTTTGAAGAGAGGGGCTCAGTTGGTTAAAAATGGTCTTTTCTGGATTTGCAATAGCAGTTCAGATGCCCTATTTTGGGAGGATTCTTGGGATGGTTTTCCTCCTATTTTATCTCAATACCCCAACCTTCAACCTTTATGTGATAGTTTCCTTGCAGCAGGTTGGAGTAAGGTGGAGGATTTTAAGGTGTTTTTAAGGGTGGGGCAGGGAGAGGTTGCCAGATGGAAAGAGCCCGAAGAATGGCCTCCTGGGGGTTCTGAGGGAGAGAGAAAAACTCTTGTTGGGATTCTTGCTGGCAGATTGTGTAACTCTTTAAGAGGAGCTGATATCCTCGCTTGGGGACCCAATCCAAAAGGAAAGTTCTCAGTTCCTTCAGGTTATCAAGAGTTGGAAAGACAAAAATTTGACAGGATGGACATTTCTTGGTGGAAGCAAGTTTGGAATAAGTCAGCTTGGCCCAAGTGCAACTTTTTCTTATGGCTGGTGGTCCAGAATAAATGTCTTACCTGGGAGAATCTTCAGAAGAGGGGCTTCCATGGGCCTTCTATCTGTACTTTATGTAAGCAAGGCTAAGAAACCAGTTCGCACCTCTTTTTTCAATGTTCTTTCAGCAGGGTTATTTGGCACTGGTGGTGGGAAGCTTGGGAGCATGCTTGTATTCATGCTCACTCTTTGGTTGAGTTTTGGAATAGCCTTGGTAGACCCCCTTCTAAGACTTCCTTTCTGGAGGTGGCTTGGGGTATAGGTCCAGGATTTATTATCTGGCAGGTGTGGTTGGAAAGGAACCGTAGGATTTTCCAGGATAAGCCAAAGAGGGTATAGCAGGTGTGGTTGCAAGTAATAAATATGCTACAGGAGACTCTTGCTGCAAAGTGTGATCTCACGGAGGATATTGCTCCTGGAGACGTGCGGGTGGTTCAAAACTTGAATATTCTATGTGCTGATTCTAGTGGGGCTTTTTGGAAGATACATCAGAGCAGAAGCAGGCAAGCTAAAAGGAAGGTTTGTAGGGAGGGAAAGTGGTCCCCCCCCTTTTGGGACTCTCAAGATCAATACTGATGGGTCTTCTAGGGGAAATCCCGGGCATGCTGGGGTTGGAGGAATTGGCAGGGACAACTTTGGTAAGGTTATTTTCTTCTTCTCTGAATATAAGGGAATTCAAACCAATAATTACATGGAGGCTCTTGCTATCCTCATGGCTCTTGAAAGAGGTTGTGCTCTAGGATGGAGCAAGATTATCTGCGAGTCTGACTCTCAGGTGGTAGTGGATATGCTGAATTTGCAACGGGTGGAAGATGTGGATTGGCATCTGGCAGTGGTGGGGAGACAAATTCTTAGGTTGAGCACTTCTTTGGATGTTGTCTCTTTTTGCTATGTTCCTCGTGAGTGGAATAAGACGGTTGATTGCCTGGCTAAGTGGGCTTCTGATCGTGGAGAGGGATGGAGGATGGAAGATTGGACTCACCTGCCTCCAGAATGTGCTTTGGATCTTGAGAGTCTTGTCAAGGAAGATATGGATGGTTAGTTGTGCCCCTTTTGGGGGTTCTTTATGCTGGTGTTGTGTTCTCTTTCGGGCTCTTATTTTCGTCCTTTGCCACTTTGGTTGAGTTTGTTTCCATTGAAATTTTACCTTTTTCTAAAAAAAAATAAAATAATAATGACTAATTAGAATTAATTAATAAAATAAAATAAAATAAAGTATAAAAAATAAAAAGATGTACAAAAAAATACCAAATAATGTAAATATAAAACAAGTATTAGATAACTTAAACACATCTATCTAAGAGCTATTTCTTTTGCTTAAGAATTTGAGGTGGACATTAACAAGAATTCAAGGGGTTTCATGTGATTTTTTTTCCAACGTGGACATATTACATGGAGCTTATACATAAAATATTTTATTAAGTCATCTCTTAATAACAAGTAGGCCCCTCCCATACTACTTGTTGATGGATGATAAGAACATGCACTTTTAATCATGTTATACTATGTTTGAAGTTAAATTTTATATGGAGCATAACTTTAGCCATAATTACGTGACATGAATTATCAGATCCCATGCACTAAGTCAAGAAAAATCTCTCTAGAATTCTAGAATAAAATTTGTAATATGGATCTCAAACCCTCATTTTAACCCCAATCGCCATCATGGACACACCTACAAGATTGATTAGTATTTAGTGATAGATGACATTCCTCAACAACATCACCAAGAATAATTTGAAATGGTATTTAAAACTAGGAGTAGATTGCTCCTATTTTTAATATAATATATTTGAGGATAGAAGTTATTAATGCTATATGTAATGGAGATCACATTAATGAGAAAAAGGAAATAATCAATATTCATTATGAGCAACAACATACACATAGTGAAAAGAAGTCAGTTAAATAATAAAATGAACAAAAACTAATACCAATCAACAAAACCAACCCTCTACTTAGTTATGATGTAATTCATGCTAACGATCCCCTTTATTTCATCATGCCCAAGAGAAAAAAGCAATAAAGTTTGAAAAGCTTCAAAATTCATAGTTGCAAGAGATTTGGTAAATATATTGGCATGTTGCTCTTGAGTCAAACAAAATGGGAGTTGGATATTATGTTTCTAAACATGCTCATGGATATAGTACATTAAAACTCAATATTCTTGGTACACTCATGAAAAATAGGATTACAAACAAGCTTCAACACACTTTGATTTTAGAATGGAACTCTCATTGGGTGGTGTGGTGTTTTTAAATTCTCACAAGGTGGGAATCCCTAGTTCAAAGGTGCAGTAATAGTAATAATGTGAAATTTGGGTATACTAATGATTCTAGAGGTGTCAGGGCTGGTTGGGTTGTTGTGAACCGTGAATTTTGTGAAACAGACTTTTCCATGTTTGGGTTTTGTTGTTTGGTTGTGGGGTGTGAAAGGCAGGGGCCTCAGGGATTTAAGCTAAGTGGCTGAGCAGGGCAGGGGTCCCAAGGACTCTCTATCCCGTGATCCCATATTCAGCTTGCGGGCTTTGAGATTCTTGTTAATTCCATCCTGGTGAGGCCCTTTTAAAATCCATGGTGAGAGGAGCCTCTCTGATGGTTCTAGTTGAGATTCAGCATACTTTGGATCCTAAATTAGAAAGGAAAGATTTCTTCCCTCACATTCCCAAACACACTGTTGATTTTGTTTTAATTGGTATTCTCCATTCTTGGAGTTGTGTCCTCCAGAAGGCATGAGTCCTATGGAGGACATCTCTTATTAGGGAAGGTTCCTTGACCTTCCATTACTCCTACATGAGTTGATTTGGTGGCTGGGTTTTGAATTGTTTGGAGGCTAAAGGAGTGGGTAGATACAGCAATGTAAAGGAGTTTCTATGTACTGTTCTTATTAGAGAAGAGCTTGGGTTGTCCTAAGTATTAAAGATTTCAATGGTTGGAAGTAATTTGAATGCTTATTAGTTCAAAATAGGAGCCCAGTTTCCCTAGCATCCTTTTTTTTTTGCTTGAATTTGAGGTGGGTGCCCTAGGCAACTAGGTCTAGAGATGAACAAGTGTTTAAAGGTATTACTTGTACCCTTGCACAGAGGCTGAGCCATTTGTGATCAAACCATTTGTAAGTGTCTTTGTGTATGCAGTTTTGTGCTGTTTTGGGTGTCACATGGTGCAGTAGGAAGGAGGAAGGAAGGAGGAAGGAAGGAGGAGTCAATTCAAAGAGATTGAGCTCATAGGATGAAAATTTAATTTAAGAGTCTATCCCATTTCCTTGTTTTCATTGTAAAAAAGTGGGTCACTGGGCTAATAAATGTCCATCTAAACCCCCTAAACCTCCACTTAACAATCCTCCTCATAAGGAGTGGAGAGAAAACGAGCAAGCCTTGGCTTCATCCTGGAGACAATAGTTGGTGGTTGATTTGGTGGTTAGCGCTCTGGTTGCAAAACTAGTTGTTCAGGAGGAGGTTCCTATGGATGGTTTTCTTATTTTGGAGGAGTTTGGGTAGTCTCCTGGCTCTAGGCCTATTTCAAAGGTGTAGTTTTTGGCTCCGTCTCCTAGCTAGCATGCTACTGTTGCTAGTTCATAGAAGGATAGTTTACTGGTGCCTGATAATGAGGTTTCTCTTGAGAAACAAATTGATCATTTGGTGATCTTGAGAAATCAGCATGAGGATATTGTTAGGCCTCTTGTGGGGCCATCTTCAATCTGTGGTGATCTCATGGAGTCTGCGGAGGTTCCCCTCTCTTGTATGGAAAATTCCTCTATTCAGGGTGTTGTTGAGGTGGAGTCTGTGGCGTCTTCACCTCCCTTGGTGAATGTGATCACCTCTTCTATCAATGGTGTGGATAAATCGGTTGATGTTGGTGAAGTTGGAGATCCTCCTTATACTACAGTCAAATCAAGAAGAAGGAGAAATCTTGTCTCTCCTTCTAGGGTGTCAACAAGAAATTGCCAAAGGTTGGATTGTGGATCAAAACCAAGGGGTAGAGGAAGACCAACTCTATAGCAGAATAGGGATAAATAAAGCAAGCTTGATATTGTGGAAGGGTCTCAGAAGACTTTATTTAAGATGTGCTTGAAGAGAACACCTCAAAAGCCCTCCTCATGAAGATTTTATCCTAGAACATAAGAGGGTTGAATAACCCTCACAAGTAGGATCTTCTTGCCAATTTGATGAGAGATCATCGTCTAGATATTGTTCTTATTCAAGAAACTAAGATGGGCTCTGATAAAGCCAGCAAGCTTAAAAAAAGATTGTTTAAGGATTGTAGTTTTCAAGGTTTCAGTTTTGATGGTGCTTTTTAGGGAGTTGTCGCTTTTTGAAACTCAAGGGTGGTGAAAGGTGTTGTCATGTTTGGGGAATTTAACCATATTGCTACCTCTTTTAATAATCTTAGGGATAATTTTTTGTGGATTTTGTCCAAAATTTATGCTCCTAACCTGAAGAATGCCAGAAAATGATTATGGGAGAACCCGAGTGGCTTTAAATTCTGCTTCCAGGACTCTAGTTGGTTGGTTATGGGTGATTTTAACACCCTGATGAATGATACTGAAAAGAAAGGAAGTTTGCAAGTGGCTGTTGATAGTATGTTTGAACTCAGGGGCTTTGTCAATGATAATGCCTTGATTGATGTTGATCTTCATGGTGTTTCCTACACTTGGTATAATAGGAGAATTGGGGATGCTCTTATCCAAGTGAAACTTGATCGAGCACTCATTTCCTCAAAATGACTCCTCTTCTACTCTTATTCTCTCTTGGCTCTTACCAGAGTGGGTTATGATCACTTCCTAATTTCTTTGTTGGTGGATCTGCTTGGGAGAAAGAATTCTTTCCCCTTTCATTTTGAGAGAATGTGGGTTAACCATCCGGGGATCAGGGATAGAATTTTGGAGTGGTGGAATATTGATGTGGATGGTTATGTGATGTATAAGGTGGCAAAGAAATTGGCTTCAGTTAAATGCAATGTCAGGAGATGGAATAGGTCTTCCTTTAGTCATATTTTCTAGGATAAGGAAATCATTAAAGAGGAGATTGATCATCTTTAGCTCTTTATTCAGTCTTTGGGATATGACCCTAGAATTTCCCTATAGGAGAGCTCTCTCCTCTCCAGGTTGCACAATATTATTGTGAAGGAAGAAGAGTTTTGGAAGCAAAGATCTAGGGCCATCTGGTTATGGAGTGGTGATCGAATTACTAGGTTTTTTCATCTTTCCACCTTAAAACACAGGGCTACTAATCAGATTGATTAGATCTCTTTTAATGGTAATCAGTTGGATAAAGAGGATGATATAAGAAGGGTTGCTTCTTCGTTTTTCTCTAAGCTTTTATTTGATAATCTCAACCTGGTTCCAGATGATCAAGAGCCTCTATTGGAGGTTATTCCTAACATTATCTCAGATGATTTGAATAAGATGATATGTTGTATTCCTTCTGATTTTGAGATTAAGAAGGTTGTCTTCTCTTTTGAAGGGAATAAGGCCCGGGGTTGGATGTTTCCCTATGTTATTTTTCTAGCTATTCTGGGATATTATCTCTAAAGATGTTCCAGAGGCTGCTAAAGAGTTTTTTGGCAGTAGGAATATTTTGAAAGAACTTAATTCTACTTTTTTAGTTTTTATTCTGAAGAATTCAGAGGCAACAACCTTCAATTAGTTTCATCCTATTAGTCTTTGTAGCTTTATTTACAACATTTTTTCCAAAGTGTTGGCTCTTCATCTTCAGAAGGTTATTCCTTAGATTATCTCTTCTCAGTAGAATTGGTTTGTCCCTAGTAGGCAGATTCTGGATTCTATTATTTTGGTGTATGAGAATATTCATTCTTTGTGTGTCAACAAGAAGGTTGGTTTCTTTCTTAAACTGGATTTGGAGAAGGCTTATGACAGGGTTAATTCGTAGTTTATGTCCAATATTTTGAGGGCCTTTGGTTTCTCTGAGAGGTTTGTACAAATTGTTGAACTATTTTCTACCCCTACCTTCTTTGTGCTTTTCAATGGCTCTCCTTCTAATTTTTTAAGAGTTTGAGAGGCTCAAGGCAGGGGGATCCCATTTCCCTCTTCTTTTTTATTATCATGGTTGAATCTTTAGGGAGGTTCATTCAAAAGGTTATCTTTGATGGGTGTATGAAGGGTTTAAAGCCTTCCTCCTCCCCTCAAACTTGTTCTCACTAGCAATTTGTTGATGACACTATGGTCCTAGTTGAAGCATCCATTGGGGAAGCTAAGGATGTTAAGCTTCTTCTACAAAAAGATGAATTGGATTTTGGTCAGAAAGTTAGCCTTCCCAAGAGTATTGTGTTCTTTTTGAATACTCTGGAGGGAAGGAAATTGAGAATAGCTTGCATTTTGCAATGCTAGTTGGGGTCTTTCCTTCAACCTATTTGGGTCTTCCTTTGTGTTCTAACGTAGTGCCTAATTCTTTTTAGATTGGTTTGATCAACAAATTTAATTCTAAACTTGCGAGCTGGAAAGGGGCATTGTTGAGTTAGGTTGGGAAAATTTAGCTTATCAAGTCCACCCTGTAGAACCTACCTATGTATGCTTGAGTCTCTTTCATATCCCTAGAAAGTTTTGGGAGAAGATAGAGAGTATTCATAAGAGGTTTCTTTGGTCTGGTGTGGAAGATAAATGGAGAATGCACCTTGTCTCTTGGGAGGATGTTTGTAGGTCTAAAAATCAGGGTGGTTTGGGTCTGTGAAAAATTAAGGAATTTAATTTAGCTCTTGTGGCTAAACAATTTTGGAATCTCATCCTTGGGGAGAAGGAGTGGGTGTGTATCTTTGCTAACAAATATCTTTGGGTTATTAACATATTCAAAAAAAATTTGGCGGCTAGTTTTTCCCCTCCTACAGGTTTTTCTCTTTGGAATGGTCGAAGTAAGGCTAGAGTTGTTATCTCTTCTGGACTTCAATGGTCTCTAGGTAATGGTTGATCTATCCTTTTTTGGGATGACTGGTGTTTTGGTCATAGACTGCTTAAGGATGAGGAGTGGGTGGCCCTGTTTAGGGATCTTTGCATCCACTCTTTTGGTGTCTTTGTTGCTAATTATATTGTTGATGGGAAATGGAAGGGGATTCACGATGTTCACATGGTTCTGGAGCCAATTTTTTCCTATCTCTGTTTTATTCAGTTACCTATGTCTACTCAACGGGATAAAGTTGTCTGGAGTTTGTCCTTGCAGGGTTCTTTCTCAGTGGCCTCTATGTTTCATCACCAGTTTAATGTTATTGGCCCTCCTCCTTTTTGGATGAAGCTGTGGTTTTCTAAGCTTATCTTGAAGGTGAATATCTTCTTTTGGTTGTTCAACCAAGATAATATTTTGACTATTGATAATATTTTTAAAAGGGGATGCTCTATGCCTAATAGATTTTTCTCATGTGAGGAAGCTACAAAAGACTCTTATCACTTGACTGTGGGTTGTATTTATGTGGTGGAGGTCTGGAAGCATGTGTTGCACTTATGGAACCTGGATTGGGTCTTTCTGGGATCCTTGGCTGATCTTTGGTTCCAAAGGTCTCCCCCAACCTCAAACCCATCGTTAGTTAGGCTATGGTCTCTTATTGTTCCTCATATGGCATGGGGCTTGTGGAGGGAAAGAAATAATAGAATATTTTGGGATACTTCTTTTCCTCCTTTGAGATTGGCCCTCAAGATCTATGTTGCTATTAATTAATTTTATTTATTTATTTATTTTTTTTTTTTCTGAATTCACTCTATCTAAGAATTCTTCCCCTCGTTTGGATGTTTTAAACTATGATCACTCTGTTGTTGATAGGTGGAACTTGAATGTTGATATTTGCATCCCTTTGAAGAAGACCAAAACCTCTAGAGAAGGTGTGAGGTGGCAAGCCCCAGTTCAGAGTTGGTACAAGGTGAATTTTGATGGGGTTGCTAAAGGTAATCTGGGACATGTTGGTTGTAGGGGAGTGTTATGTGATTTGCATGGTTGGCTTGTTTCTATTGTGGCACTCCCTTTGGGAACCCAAACAAACCACTACACAGAAGTTGCAGCTGCCTTCCATGGGTTAAATCTAGCTCAAGAGAAAGGGGTGAGAAAATTATGGTTGCAAGGGGATTCCTTAAATGTGATTAATTGTTTGAAGAAATTAACTCCACCCTCCTAGACTATTGATCATTTAATTCAATATTCCCTAGCTATATTAGGGTTTTTTTATGAAGTTTTTGTCTCACATATTTATCGTGAGGCTAGCAACCTTGTTGATTGTATTGCCAACTTGGGGTGACCACGCCTAGGAGGTGGGAGTTTTTTGATGTCCTCCTAATTGAAGTTCTTGCCATCATAAATTATAAAAGGAAATCACATGTTACAAGTGTTGAATGGAGGGGTGTCTAATAGTAATTGCATATTATTTATGATTAGACACTTCGACTGGCTTACTTACCTGGTTTTTGGTGGTGGTAATTTGACAAATCTTTGGGAATGTAAGTTTATGATGTCTTGTAGTACTAAGAATGTCAGTTTTACACCCTTTGTGGGTGTTTGTTTTCCCTTAATGCTATTCTACATCTTGTGCTTTCCTATGGTCTTCTTTTTGGAGAAAGAAGCTTATGTTTCTGGTTCTTTGGTCAAAATGGGAGGGGATAGGTGTTGCACAAAACCTGTCACTTGCGATGAAACTATGTCAAATGGCTTAGTTTGGGAGATTTTAGAGAAGTGTGGTGTGATGTCGTATCTTTTTATGCTTCAAGGCTTTGATTCGCATGTGTCGTTGGAATTTGTGGGTGCATGGAAGAATAGGGCCCTGCAAATTTTTGGAATTGAGGTCACTGTTACAGAGGAATTGATTGTTGAGGTGATGTGCCTCTCTTCCGAGGGTAAAAAATTCTACATGGAGAGGTCTACTACCAAGTCGGTTGTGGCCGATTTCCTAAAAGATAATGAAAGACAAAAAATCAAGAAGGTGGATGGTGGTAGGTATGACAAAACCTCCTTGAAACCTATTTGGAGGTATGTGGAAATGCTGGTGATGAGATATTTTATGATGGATGGTAGGTTCTCTATCATTTGTGGTTACCATTTTATGCTTCTAAGTCACTTTAGGCATAATAGGGCCATCTCTTTCACTTATTATTTGTCACTTTCTCTTTAGAATGACATTTAGGATTGCCAAAAGAATCTGAACAATCCCTACTTGCATGAGGGTATCATGCTCCTACTAGTTGATCACATTAAGGAGAATTATGTAATTCCCCCCAAGGTTCAAAAGGGGAATAATGATGACCCCACTGAGATGGAAACAGGGGAAAATTCAGAGAGTAATGTTGGAGGTGATTCTGGGTTGGAATATGTTGTGGAGCATTGGGATGATCCTGTGAAATTCTCCAAAAAGAGGGCTAAAGAGGAGGACTCCTCTACTTGGTTAGAGGGGTCTTTCATGGATTTAGAGTGGGAGGATGGAGGTAAGGGCTCCTCCAAAAAGAAGAAGACCAGTACTAAGAAGGCTATCAATAAGGTTGGTTCTCTTCGAGCAAGTGCTAAAAAGGCTATGGTTTTGGAGGTGGGCGGGGATGGGTTCTTGTCAAAGAATAAAAAACCTTCTAAAAGGAAAGCAAACTCTCCTCCCCTGATTGGGGTTAAATGAATAATTCAACTTGGGTACAAAATTTTGAGGTTTGTTGGGAAGTCTGTGGATAAGGAGGCTCCTACAACGGGGAAAGGTTAGGGGAAGATTGATGTGGTTGATGATCATCAGGGGGAAGGTGTAGATTTTGTGACTGAGAATCTGACTTAGAGGAAGGAAAAAGGCTTTGACCCTGAGAAAGTGATTGACCTGGTATGGATGTGACTAAAGAGAAGATGGAAGCGAATATTAAGAATATGGTCACCCCTAATGGTAAGTTTCACTATGTGGCTGAAGCTCTTCGTTTGATGGATGACAATGATGCATTTCGCCTGGCTAGGGAAGGGATTGGTAATATATATTTTTTGTTGAAATGGATCCTTAATGAGGTCAATTTTCTTCATTCGAAGATTGATTTTGTGGCTTGGAGCATTGCAATTCTTATTGATATGGAGTCTACAATGGAAAAAATGGTCCAAGTGATGCATAATACCCTTGATAGGTTTGTGGTGGGTGTGGAGAGAATTAAGGTGGATCATGAATCTATATTGGCTGCTATGGAATAGAAAGTCTTGAAGATAGTGGAAGATTTGGCTACTCTAGTTTTTGTGAGCCATGGGACTCTACAGAGCAGTGCAGAGGGTTTGACCGTGATCAATGAGAAAGCTAAGCTTTGGACTAGTAAATAGTTGCTCGATGGAAAGGAGATTCAAGACCTTGAGGAGGTGGCCTTACTATGTAATATTGAAGCTTCTAAAGATGATGGGCCCTACATTAGGACTAGGAGAAAAACAAAGAAACAGGGTGTGGTGCCTATCAAGGAACTCGATAGTGTGATCAAGATGCATGACACTATGATTACTAAGGATGTGGAGGCAATAAGAGTCCTCAAGAGCTTGTAGTAGTTTCTCTCTCATTTTTTGTATTTTTCTTTTTGGTCTTGTCCTTGTTGTTTATTTGTTGTAGGTTCGGCTAATGGTTGGTCTTTTGCTTGGGGGTTTCCTAGCTTTAATAGTTTATTTTAAGTAGTAGCCTACCTTTTTTGTACAAGGTTTCAAGAACCCTTCAAAACCTATTTTTCTAATAAAAAACACACTTTGATTGTTATAAAATAAAGTGGTAGGACCTATCTTAAGAACACCATACCTATCAAAATGTGGCATAAGTGTATCACCTCAGAAAAAGTTCCACTTGTGGCATGATATTTTGCCTCTATGGAAGTGCAAGCAATAGTGTTTTTCTTTTTTCTCTACCAAGATATGAAACTAGATCCCAAAAATAAAGTGAAGCATGAAGTAGACTTATATCATCTACTGAACTTGCATAGTCCATATCAACATGTATCCAAAAATAAAAATATGCATTATACTTTTATTCCAAGCCATATTCCATTGTACCATAGTTGTATCTCAAAACATCCTTTATTGATTTCTAATGAAAACATTAGGTACCCATATAAACCCAGAAAGATAGTTGATATCAAGCCTGGTATAAATTAGGTAGATGAGATTCCCAATCAACTAATGATAAAGAGTATCATTCACTCGAGGTGATGGATCATGGAAAGAAAGTTGCAAGATTCTCTCCATGGGTGTCAATATAGGTTTACAATATTCCATTATAAACTTATTGAGCAATGTCTTGGCATATTTCATCTGAGAGACAAAGATTTGATTCTTTTATTTACACACTTCAAGACCAAGACAATAATGCAAGAGCATGAGATCTATTATGTCAAATAATTATTTGGGATCATACTTTGTTACTTGTATCATATATGGGGAACTCACTATGATGAAAAAATCCTCAACATCTACAATCAAGATGATGATCTCCCCTATTTCTCTTTGAGGTAGATATTGGGATCATAAGGATTCCTAATGAATCTATACCTAAGGATATGCTCATCTATCTTGATGTATCAAGCTCAAGGAGCTTGCTTGAGACCATACATGGATTTGATAAGTTAGTAGACTTTATGATGTTGACCAAGTGCAACATATACCTCTAGTTGAGTCATGTAGACTTCCCCCTTGAGATCTCCATTAAGCAAAACACTCTTGACATCCATCTAATGAAATTTCCAACCAAGTTGTACCACCATTGCCAATACCATATGAATAGTTTTGATCTTTGTTGTAGGGGTGAAAGTTTCATCATAGTTAATACCTTCCTCATTTGTATATCCCTTAGCCACAAGTCAAGACTTGTACTTATCAATGCTACCATTTTCCTTATATTTTATTTTGAAAACCCTGTTGGAACACAATGATCTACTAAGAGGAGGGGTGAATTAGTAGATACTCAAAACTTTAGCTCTCAAAAATTTAATGCAGATTACTTCCTTAACCACCCAATGTGCAGATACTAAACATACAAAGACATAAATATGCATACACACAAAAACATCACATAACACCATATGTACCTGGAAAACACAAGGTGGGAAAAACCACAGTGACAAAGGCTGCTTGAGTCTACTGCTCAAATCCAGCATCATAAATGAAACGTCTGTTACAAGGTTTTAGGGCTACAACCCAAGGAAGCATCAACTACCTAATTTAGAAGCAACAACTCGAAGGATGGAACAACACCCTGTTTTAGGATCTACAACCCCAAGGATGCAACAACACCCTATTTTAGGATCTACAACCCCAAGGATGCAACAACACCCTAATTTAGAAGCAACCAACTCTATGATAACACACACAAGTATGCATAAAGACTTGGTTCTATAAAACTTGATCATGCATCATTACATTCAATACATTGTTGCACTTACTGCAACTCTCACTCTGTTGTTGAAGCTACACACTCAACAACACATTTCTATTTTTCACTCTCCTCTACACATAGAACAATCACTGTTCTATCTTGCTGCACTACACCTCTTTCCCTTTTTGCAGTGTCTCACACATTTTCACTCTTATGAATGCAAACCTAGATGATGTTTTGTATTATAGTCTAGGACTTTTGAAATGCATTCACTGCATGCTTTGTTGATCTCTCTCTTTGTTACATACTCATCAAGATGTAACCTTTAGCAGTACTGCAACCAATGCAGGTTGTTCTCTTTGTACATGCACACTCTCTCTTACTCTATCTCTACAACATACATGGAAAGATGTAACTCTATTAAGTACTCTATACAACTATAGGTTGTTCTCTCTAATCATGCACACTTATTGTAGTCCTCTTTCTTTGACAATATCTGATTTTCTTCTTTTTCCACCAACTTGCAATCTCTACCTCGATATTCTCACCACCATTAAGATATTCTCAAATCATCTACTAGGGTTTCCTTTGCTTGCTAACTTCACCAACAAGCTACCTCTGCATCGAGCCACACAACATTTATTTTTGATACAAAGAATTTTCCTTTGTTCTCTCTATCAAACCTTAAAATTTGATTATGCATTTAATTTTCTCTTCTTATCCTTTGATCAGATTTTGATCTTAATCACTTCTGCAATTTGTTCTATCATCTTGAAGATCAGATCTTCATTCAATTGGTTGTAGGTGTAGCTGGATCAATAAATTCCTTCCTCTGTATCAGTTACCAGTCGTAACTCCTATTCACATGGATCAAACCATTGTAAATCTTCAAGTTTGAATATCTCCCATTGATCTTCTCTCTCTCGCTAAGATCCTATGATCCTCTACTCATCTCGACACCTTTAAATCACCACCATTTGATTAGCTTCAATTTGACTATCACCATTGATCCTCATCTCATGCCAATCCCTTATCATCATCCAATCTTGGCCGATTGATCTCCACCGTCGATCATAGGGGTTCAGTTTCAAAGTGCATCACATGTTGCTCTATCAAGGAAACATATACCACAGTCCTATCAACGTCCATCTTTCTCTTTGATATGAATCACCTTCAAACGCATGAGAAGAAACACGGGCCCATATGCCACGTAATTCACAATAAGGATGTGAATTTCCTATCAAGCAATTGTTGGTCACCATCTGTCAACATACATCACCATCCAACACCATCACCTTCTTATTACTTCCCACTTAGTAATCTCCATGTATCACAGTGTTAGAGGGACATCCAAGTGACTCCACTGAAATGTAGTTGACATCGATGAGCATCTTTTCACTAGCATCGTCTGATCTACCTTCGATCAATCTCCACCATTCCCTGCTAGCCCTGTAGGTCTTGATTGAGCCCCACTGAATTCTCAATGGGGTATGTAGGTAACTACCGCATATACACCTTTGATGTCACCATCCTATCGATCCCACTTAGCTTATCACTCCGTCGAGGAGACATGCTTCACAGTCTTGCCGATACACCAAAGTCACATCAATGAGATAACCATTGGGCTATTGAAGAGACATTGAATCCACCCTCATCGATATGGTGTTGTCATGTTGATACCATTCACTATTGTAGATAAGTGGTCCCTACACCATCGTGTCACCACATGTCACCATCCACTATAGCTTCCTGCCATGTGTCATCCTATCATTCATTTCATGACTACATGTCATCCTTATCTTACTGGGTCTCACTGCCATGTCCACCTCACTAGGTCCCACAGTCGACATCCAATCTCCTCATCACCCTATCATTGGGACTAGCTCCATAGTATTGGTGATATCATATTGTCTCACTGATGGGTAGGTCATCGGGTTGTCGGGGAGACATTATTTAATGTCCTACCGACACCACTCTGTCACGTTGATGGGAAGGTCATCGCTGCATCAGAGGGATTACCTTGAGAGCCCTACCGATGATGGAATGTCACTCCAATGAAAACACTTGATGACTTCACTTGTCCACCTCATCGGCATGTCACTACTCTATAATCCACAACAAGGATGTGGATTACCATTCGCCCAATATTGTCACACCATGTGTCTACTTCATCATCATCTATCATTTCATACCCTAGTTGGGTCCCACACGGAGTGTTACCTTCTCATTGCCAGATTAGTGAGACAGCCAAAGGTCTCACTGACATCGTATAGTCTCGTTGATAACATTTTGACACACCTTATCGCTCCATCGAAGAGACTTCTCCTAGTATCCTTCTGATACATCAATGTTTCTTTGATAAGATGAACATTGACCTGTCGAAGAGACATCTCCCATTCTATCGTCGATCAAGCATGGTCACACCGACAAAGTGACATTGGGCCATCAAAGAGACTCCTGCTTGACTCTTGGTGATACACTAGTGTCTTGTTGATATGAAGAAGATGTATAACCTTAAAGCGCTAGGCAAAGGGGCTGATCACCTCCACGGGATGAATAATATAAGTTATTACTTATGTGACCGGTTACCTACTGTTGACAATCAACACTGAAATAGAACATTTTGAGGACATGACTGAAAATGCATTAGGGTTTATTTGTAAACCCTAGAATAACCTAAGAGCAGAAATAATGCATTTCTAGGCACATCTTTCACTTTCTCTACTTGTAGAGCACATCACTAGAATGCTCTCAAAAAACCCACATTGAATCTGTAGCTTGTTTCCTCTTCTGTTGTACGAGAGACTCTTTGCAACTTCATGACAACATTTACAACAAATTTATCAACTTTATACCATTTCCAAGATATGCACTTTTGCATCATCACCCTGTCGCACACTTCCAAAACCAGATCCACTACTCTCACATTCATCCTCTGAGCTTCATAGCATTTAGTCACACCACCAATCTATCATCATGTCAACATGTTCCTTGCATGATCAATTCCACACTCTTTTGACATCAATGAAACTTTGACATTAATGTCACTTGCATGAGAAATTCCATTTCATCTTTGATCCTCTTTCATCATGCCAACACTTTACCTTGTATGATTTCCCCTTTTGACATCAATGACAACTATATTCTAACAAACCCATTTGCATCCAATAGCCTTCTTCCTTGGAGAATGATCAATAAGTTCCCATGTATTATTCCTCAACAATGATTGATATTATGCATCCATTGTTCTTTCTAAGATGGTGACTCAAGATCCTATTGAAATGCTTTTGGTTCTGAACTTCGAATAATCATAATAGCCAAATTTACCTCCTTTTAGGACTTGTTATAAGTTTTGGGTGTAGTGAGAGATGTATATGTAACTACATCATTTTTAACATACTTCATTGTGGATGAGTGCCACTTAGATTTCTTTTTTCATAGGAAATGATGATGGAGATGGTGAAAGAGGGGGACATTGATCTAGTGGAAAAAAATCCTCTTCTTGTGCTTCTTCATCAAGTTCCTCATATTTAGGTATAAGAATATTTTATGTTTGAGAACTAATAGGTGATGGGGAGGAAGAGGTTTTGCATCCTATTTCATCATTAAAAAAAAACATCCCTGCTAATTTACACTTTATTTATTGTTGCATCCACGTGTCGATATCATTTTGACTTTGAATTGTACCCAAGAAAAATATATTCAAACTTATCATCTATTTTTTTCCTTTGTACCTTAGGAACATGCATGTAATTTGTACACCCAAAAAATTTGAAGTGTGATATAGAGGGCTTATTCCTAGTCTATGCTTCTTCAAGTGTGAACTTTTTAATCACTTTGATGGGTGCTCAATTTAATAAATACACTATTGTGTTAACTACTTTAGCCTAGAATGCAGAAGAAATATTTACATCCTTGAATATACATCATACCATTTCTATAATAGTACAATTAAACCTCTATGTAACACCATTCTATTAAGCATGTGAGCAATGGTCAATAATCTTTGGAACCCATGTTATTGAAGGTAGTTTAAAAAATCATTACTTGTGAATTCCCCTTGATTTGAGGCAAGGTCTTTGAGAGAATAAATTGATGACCTTTTTGCAAATGCTCTAAATTCTTTTAATTTCTCAAATGCTTGATTTTTGTGAGCTAAATAATAAAACCACATTTTTCTATAATAATCATCCATAAAGAGTAGGAAATACCTAGCATTGTTATGAATTGATGGTATCAATCCACATAGATCAATGTGAACCAATTATAAGGGACTTGAGACTCTATTTTCTATTGTAGGAAAGGGAGCCCAATGTTTCTTTCCAACAAGACAATGTGAGAAAATAATTTCTATTTTGTACATGGGGGAAGTCCTCACACCATATTTCTCTTACTGTGGCCAAATATTTGATGCCAAAGATTTATGGATGCATTATTTTTCACTACAAGGTCCTTATCTTTATGTGTGAAATTAATAAGTTGAAACATTTTTTTACCACTAAAGCACGAGAAACAACTTCACCATTTCTAGATTTATGTATAATGAGACAAAGTTTCTCACCATTACAATGATCAAATTCAAATTTTAAGCTATGCTTAAGTAACTAACTTATAAAAATAATATTCTTTGTGAGCCTTGGAACATATAAACCTTTGTAATTTTTTATTTATGAGTTTTGAGGGGCAAAGGTATATCTATATTTCCCTTAACTTTATATAATGTTCCATCACCAAGGGATACTTTCCCATAGGAGGTGGATGGAGTGATATCACAAAACCACTCTTGCTCCCCTATCATATGTTTGGATACATGAGAATCAATCTCATGTAAATGCAACATTTCCATGTTGCTTATTAGGCTTTTTCTACCAATGGGGATTCTTCTTCTTGTCCTATTTAGAAGGTTTCTATGTATTTATAGTTCTAGATTTGTTGTTGGCATATGAATTGTACTAGAAATCCTTGAGATCATCTCCCTTTCTTCCATAGATGAGATGCTTATTTTTCTTGTTATCGAAGAGTTTTCTTGACTTGGTTTTGATAAACTTGATGGAAAACTCCAATGTTCAGGTTATTTTTACTTCTAATTTGTTGCAATGGATTGATTATCTTGGGATTCTAAAGTCTCACCATGGATTGGTTCTTCTTGTTGAAGCAAGTTTAACAACTCTTCAAAAGATGGTGTTTTACTTGCCACATTGAGATAAGTGACAAACACATTAAATGAAGGGGGTAATGCTCTTAGGATTATGGGTACAAGAGAATAATTCATTACTTCTTCCTTTGACACTTGCAATGATGTCTTAATCTATGAATCTCTTCTAATAAATGTGATGAAGGGAGACTCTCCCTTGAACATGCCTTAAACAAACAATAACATTCAAGAACAATAAACATGCAACTTTATTATACTCTAATAAATTATCTACATACATGCAATCAAATGCAATACAACTATCTAGTCACAAGGCCACTATTACAAAAATTTGGGCTGCAAATACATGAAAAAAATTAGGCACGCAAGTTTGGGAATGGCAATAATGGCCATTGAAACCCCAACTTCTATTCTGTGCTGAGAAGAAAGAGTTTCATCTATCTTCTCATCCATAATGAATCCCTTTTCATTTGTAACCACTTTATATGATATTTTCCACTTTCCAACAAATTATCACTTCTATTTTTGGCACCAAACAGATTTAGTTACCCCTTTTTTGACCTTAGAAAATTCCTAAATTTTAGTCCAACTTTAGGGAGCCATAACTTTTGACTCAAGCATCGGATTGCCAAACTGTCTACGCCGTTAGAAAGATCTTGTCAAGTGCAAGGTTCATAATGGTATACTAGGTATACTATTATTTTTGACCATTTGTAGGGAACCTCTAGGTACCTCAAAATTGACTTTGAATATTTTTAAAGAGATATTTAAGACAAAAACATTAATATCTCACAAATGACAAATAGTATTGAACTGATTTCTTCACCATTGTCTTCATTTCACCATTATGGAGTTCTATGTAAGATTTCATGTTCATACATGCACAAATGCAAACTTACTAAAAATAAAAGCCTATCATTTTAGCCCTTCCAACTTACTAAAAATAGTAACCCTAAGAAAAACCAAAATAAAAATTTTTTTTAGATGCAAGATTGCTCTTACACTTTGGATGCTCTTGCATCAGAAACTCGAGGTAATTTGAGAAGTAACCTTGTCATATCTCAAGTATTCTGAGGATAACCAAGAAGGTCAACCTCTCCCTTAGATATCCATGATGAATCTTCGATAGGCCTTCCTTTCTACTTAACCAAATATTCTTCATATTGTCTATTTCTTGTACTTCTATACACACATCTATCTAACATGTCTTCAATCTCCTCCATATCTCCTTCATGATATTCTATCGAATCTGTAATGTTGAATACATGAGAGATGTTTATCCCACTCGACAACTCTACCTCATAGGAATTTCTTGAATCATGCTTCTTCAAGATCTTGCATGGTCCAAATTTCTTCATTTTTAATTATTATAGGATATTGAGAAAAACCTACAGGAGTGATGAACTTCCTTTACACATGAAAATGGGTGTAAATAATAGGAGGATAACTATCTCCCCCTCCCAAATTAAGCCATTTTCCATAGAAGACTTCCAAGTATATTTTAAAAGAACTTATTTTGCTTTGTGCCAAGTTCTTGGAATAGATATTAAAGAGAGGATGCCAACCTATCTCATGATGATGGAAATGAAGATACAAAATCTTGAAGTCAACATTGAGTATGAATTTGTTGTTGAAATTGAGAAAGGGCTACATGAGGGATTTTTGCAAGTAACAAAGAACTTAGCTCTCATCACTTTCAATAAATAATCTATGTTGTGTCATTTAATATTGTAACAAAATAGAAACAAATGGACTAAAAGAATGTGTTTGGGAATGACTGATGATGAATGGAATAGATTGCATGTACAAAATTGGTGTTACATTTGGGATAGTAGATGTAAAAATAGTGATTATGTAATATTTCATGATGATTTCATAATAAAAGTCATGGCCAGTCTTTGTCATATTTCACCAATATTTCCTAGTAAAATCATGCAAGTATTAAGACCTTTAGCATTGAAGCCAGAGCAGGGACACACTCATAATTTTAGTGATTGGTTCTTCTTAGCATACCAAATAGTAAAAAGGGTCTATGGGTGTCGTCAAGCCCCACATATTTTACCTAAATTTATTTCTATTCAGATTGAATTTTTAGAATTTATGTGGAAAATGTTATGGATGGAGCAAGATGTTATGAAAAGACAGAAAAGGGGAACATTCCTCCTTGACCTAAATGAATGTGAGGAGCTATCTGTAGGGTCTAACAATCTTGAAGAGCTATAGAACTATTTGAAGATGAGGTATCATTGACGTCACGAGCAGAAAGGGTCTTTGATCCTGAAGGGCATATTAATTTTATAAAGCAGACACTTCTCACTAGAGATGAGATTACCCATGTAATGGATTACGAAGAAGATGTAATAAGAGGAAGTGGGAAATTATAAAGAGGCTCGAGGAGGAGAAGAAGAAAAGGGATACTAGATTCCAAGGATTCTATGTTTAAGAAGGGGATCCTATCAAAAGGATGAACTTAATAATTGACAACTTTGAAAGATTATATGTTGAACCAGAAAAGAAACCTAAGGGCCAGTCTTCAAAACCCCCCAATCTTCCCATCAAACCAAGTGGTATTGTAATCACAGAGCCCCTACCAGACACTTCCACAATACAATTAGAAGCATCCCCTATGCAACCTAGTCCTAAAAGGAAAAAGACACATGGAGTGGCCCCTTTAGTGGCATATGAAATAAGTGAAGGAGTAGGGGATACTGAAGAGGTAGCCGATGTACTTTTGAATTTTAAAGATGATGAAGTTGATCAACCACCGCCTAAGCTTGCAACTGATGCTCAAAAACCAGAAGAAAGACTGGATGTACATGGGCATAATGATCAAGAAGTGCATGATGATGAAAGGGTTATTGTTTCCCTTAGATTTATTGAAGATGATGAATTTATTCAAACTATCGAGTTTACGGATTTTTGGTTTAAGATGAAAATGAAAGAATTTAAGGAGAACTCCAAATTAATAATATGGGTGTTGAGGAGTCACAACATGACTAGATTGTTGCCCAAACTTTTGAAGAAATCAAGATTAATGAAATTACTATTAGCCCCCAAGAAGCAAGAAAATTGGTCTTAGAAAGCAATATACTAATTATTCCTAGGATGAAGTTGAAGATCCCATGTTGGTTTCTGAATTTAATTCAGATGAGGAATGAGTGGCATAGGTTACAATCTAAGAATTGAAACCCTAGCCTTTTGGAAAAAGCAAAAAATAACAGAAAAACCAAGATTGCTTGATGTTGTAAAAGAAATGAGAGGGACTACCATGGTAAAGACACTTCAAGACACATTAGCATTGGAGGTAGCTACTACGACAATGCACTCAGTAATGTTTACTAGGGATGCAGTTAAAGGTATGGAGCTTAGATTGGCAGAATATGAGAAAACACAGACTGATTTGAATGATGAAGTGAATAGGTTATGCATAGAAAATGTGAAATTGAAAGAGCAGTTGAAGGGAGCAGGTCCTTCCCAAAGAACAAAATTAACAGTATACTAGCCCCCTGCCATCCAGACTGATACAAGTGCAATCACTGTTGAACAAGTAAATGTGCTAAAAAAAGAAATTGAGAAGTTGAAAAAGACTAATGAAGAAACAAAGGAAAGAGCAAAGAGAGAAACCCTCAGGGTATTGGAACAGATCTTGGAGTATAAGGTTAAACTAATTGTGGAAAAATTGGAAAATGTGTATGAATGTTATGTCTCCTTGTCACAAGAAATTGATCAGATAAAGGCCCATGTACCTATATTGGAACCCTTATTCAAGAAATGGAAACCTGTACATCACACCCTAATGACTTTGTGCAAAATTTTACAAAGGAATGTTAAGGCCCCCGCAACTTTAAAGCCTATTGAGAAAATGGTCTGAATGGTCACAGATGAATTTCAATATATATCTGTAGAAGACCAAAAGATCAAGGAAAGAATGGATTCACTTCACACACTAACACAGTGGTTCGTACCTAAGATACTAAGGGATGATGATAAACTAAAAGGATCCAAGGATTGGATAGATGAGTTTAGCAAAATTGTTTCCAACTACCTCACTAATTTATAGAAGGATGGTGAGATAAATATTCACCGCCTCAATTTAACCTTGGATGAAATAATTACACTGGATGTTGGATACTCAAAATTCATCATAGATGGAAAAGCGTTATTAGACAACAGACGGAAGAGTCACTTGGCCAACACACAAAAAAATCCAAGAGTACAAATGGCCTCATGATTACATAGTGTACCAATGGGATCAAACATATCTAGCTCCCCCAGAAGAATAGGCCTTGTAGTGAAGTACCAAGCCTTGCAGATGCTATCATGGAGAGAGGACCTTGCCAGATTTGAATGGTCACAAGTACCTTATGATGAGTAACAAACTTCCATATCTTGCGAGTGCTCTGGACTTCAACATTTGATCATTTCTCTTCATTTATCATCTTTCATTGCTTTTATGTAATCCTATGTAAACAACTATAATTAATACTTTTTGATTTATGTTAAAAGTGGGCAACTGAAAAGACACTTTTTGACATGTCAGTTAGGACAATATTTTGAAATGTATTGTAAAATACTTTTGAAGATCAATAGAATGAAGTTATAATTGGTGGCTGAATTTTGGTTTCAATTGTTTGTTGAAGTGAATTAATGAATGTTATCTTGTTGTCTCTAGTTTGATCTTTCCTTGTTATTTAAATCAATATATCAAGGGTATATTTGGTTTATCAACACATTTGTTGTCAAACAATTCATTTTGTACTACATTTTGGTGTCAAATATTTTGTAATTATGGTTAGTTTCATTACATTCAAATTTTGAATTCTAGGAAGTTTTATACAGTAAATAGATTGATGGTTGTTTGGATAATGAAATTATCTCTCTTAGAAATTAACCGAAACATCTTGTCTTGAAATATTTAGAAGGATTATTTTAATTAAAGAGTATTTTGTGGTTATTTTTCTAACAATGATTAACAACAATTTTATAGTGCAACTAGCTTGTTATTTTCATTCAAGATACAAGTCATGATCAAAGTCAAGCACATACCAAGAAGATGGTACTCTACTTCAAACCCTCAACCTCACTTAGTTTAGTCTACTTATATGGGGATATTAAGGAAGTTGCTAAACAATTAATATATATTATTTGTTGTTTGTGAAGGAGAATCCTGTAAGATCCAATATGGTAGTAGATCAATATCTAGTTTCTTAAGTAAAGATGATTGTTGTCAAATAGATTGCACCTGAATGCTTGAATGATTAAATTCAGCAATTTGTTGAAACATGGGACTATCTTCAGGCTGTGGGTGTTCCTATGGTGAAGATAGACCTCCAGATTCTAGGTTGGTTCCTATATGATTATTTGATTATAGACTTGAAACTTTGATGGGAAAAGGAAGAAAAAAATAATCTAATGTAAAACAGGAAAAACTAAATTGTGGTGATGCACTTGATTGGTAAAGATCTGCAACTATGATTCACAATAAATTTCATGAAAAACTATCCACACAAGTCAATTTTAACAGTTTGACCACAAAAATGATTCTAAGGGAGGCTTGAACAAATCACCTTTGAAGGAAAATAGAATTTTCACAACAAAGAAGAATATTGTTCATTTACACAAACTTAAACCTTTGAGTTTTACTATTTGAATGCATGCAAATATAAATGAGACAAATATTTTAAAGGTTCGGATATTTAAACACAACAAAACTTCATCAAACCATTCATAAAAAACACCATAATGACAAGGAAGATTATAAATTTCATTGAAATTGAAGGAATCTTTGCAAATGTGACACAAATGGAACCTATAAACCTGTTGCTGTATTAATTTGAATATGAAAGCTGAGTTACAAGATGATTCACTTTGCAGAATGCAAAGGCTGAAAAACAAGAACTAGAGGAAAAATAATAACTTTTTCCAATATATACAATGAGAATGCACTTCAAAGTGCATGAACATCAAACTGAAATTCAATTTCAGTATAGAAATGATAACTCCAAGGAAAAATCCGAGCAAAAATAAAAATTCCTGAAAAGAAGGCTCAAACTCATGCAAAAATGAGTGAACTCAGTCTTGAACTTGTAGTCATAATATATGCAACTAAAAAGTAGCTCGAATCGAACTGGAAATCCATAAAAACTAAGTCCAAGCATGCAAAAATTGCCTCATTTGTATCAATTCACCCATGATGACTTGAACTCCATTCTTGCATGATAAATCTTTAGTTGAGGCTATAGTTCTAACTCAGCCTTACATAATGTTCTCTATTTGCATTTTAAAATGATTAATTTAATTAAATGATTTAAATTCATCATTTAATGAATCAATCTACATTGATTAATGCAAATAATTTTGAAGAATAAAGCCAAATTAGAAAAGCATATTTCTCCATCTCACAGCTTTCAAGTTTCATATATCATACTTAGCATATATTTGAAAATATGCATTCTCCATTAATAAACATTGGCGACCACCATGCAATATTGTAAACATCTCACAATAGTTGACCACCATTCTTAGCTCATAAGGCCAACCACATAGCATTATTGGTACTTAACATTTTTGTTAATTCCTCATCACCCTTACATGGCATATATAATATCAAATATCAAAAATAAGGGGACACATCATTTGCAAGAGTTGACCACCATGCAATACCTAATAACTTTTGACTTGAAGTCAAGGTCATCAATAATAACTTGATTATGTTTTTAGGGCGAATAGACAAAAGAGATCATCAACCCTACAAATCATTATGTTCATTTGACTTTGGAGAAGAAGCTTCATGAAGAAGCTGGCCGCCGACCTAGGGTTTGAAGCTCGAACTGCACCCTTCTATGCCGATTTTGATGATATTTTGAGAGATTCTGAACATACAAGGTAAGATCAAGATTATTCTATCATTATTCTGAATCCTTTCAATCATTTTGATGCTTTTTTGGGCCTTAAAGCCGCGGCTGTGACTCATTTCTTATATATTCTGTGTCATTCTCTTTTCCCTATCGATTTCTGCATTTTACTGGCTCTGGCCGCCATGAGAACTTGAGTCTTCTGTATATATTGTTGCTGTGCAACTCAACCTGTGAATTTTAAAGCTCACAAAGAGCTCAACCACGTACTTGATGGTAAGTTCTACTTCTGCCCTTTATTTCTCTGTTGAAATACAAACCTTGTGGAAACTTTTCCTGTATAAAGTGAGTTGAAAGATCTTTAATAAAATAAAAGAAAAATCCAGGCCACCATGAAATTTCTGATACTGATCCCTTCATGAGAGTTTGTCATTACTGGCCACCACTATCTCCATGTTTTCCTGTTGATTTCTGCATTTTGCTACATGACCAGAGGCGATATATAATCCTGGTTCAGACTTTGAAAGAGACAAATAGAAATTTTACATTTTCTTTTGCATTCTGAATATGGCTTTAGAAAACTCCATCTAGGTACTTGTGATTCATTACATTCTGCATTTTTAGAGTAAAACCCTTACATGGGTAAGAAGAAATCTGTATTTTCCTCACCACAAATTTTTTTTTGAACAAGAATCATAGTATGAATGTTGTAACAACTTTGCATTTGAAACCACCATGGTTATCTCTCCATCTCTTATTGCACAGTATAGGTGTTTAGCAGAACACCCTACACTTAATAAACCTGTTACATGAACTGAATACTATAGACAATTTCAAAGTTATTATGTCTGATTAGATTCACATCTAGACAACACTTTACTGTTCTATCTCCATATTCTCATGTCACTGGACATTAACAATTTTTTGCAAAATATTTTTCCTTCCTTCAAGCTCTGTTTAGATCACAATCATTCCTGTCAGTAAGAATATTTCAAATGGATTTTGAGGCTGTCCATTCCAACTTTGCGAACAATTGATGTCTTTCAAGTCTAGGCATGAGTACTATGTATGCATGATCAAAAGTAAAAAAAATGACTGAAACATCTGTGCTGTTTATTCATACTCATAATTAGCTCCCTTTCAGTAGAAATGATGTTGGTTACTCGTACGACATACTTCATGGCCAAGATCTCACCTATGTTTGTTTGTTGTCTTATTGGTAAAGTTGTATCGGTCGACTTGAAAGCTTCCTATAGCAGCTCAATGCTTGATATTTTGCTTTCCACTGAATGTACATCTGCTTCCTTGTATTTTCATTGAAGTCTATTTCACTTATCACTGCTTTTTGTTACTTGGAAATTCCTTGAATCTAAACTCTGTTGACTAAAACAAATGGAACTGGTAATGATAACAGTCATACCCCTTGACATATTGATGATATTTCTCTTAATGCTGATGCTTAATCCCTTTCTGACATGTTAAGATTGCTGCTTGATATGAAGCTCTTATTACCATTAATACAATAGTTCACTTGACCTATTCTTGCAATGTTCACCTGTAGCATTCAACACTATAATGAATGTTCTTTATAAAATTGCTCCCATTTGTTGAATACAAATCTATTTCTCTTGAGTCTTCTGTAGACTGTGTATGTGCTTCAGAGTTGTAAGAAACAATTATGATGACTTAATACCTTGTTCTCCTTTCAGTTTAAGGGAGCTCAATGCCTCATCAAAATGTAAACATGGATGAAAGACAAAGCTAAAACAAAGGATAATAAATGTAATCAATGCTCTCTTGATTTATTTCTTTTATTGTTCCTTTGAATGATGAGCAAAAGATAATTGCTTAATCTATTTTCACCATGCTGAATTAGACTTCTTGATGACAGTCATAGATGATGACTGCTTCTTTGATGCTTTAATAACTCTCATATATGATGTGAATGAGAGGTGTCCTTTTGATATGTCAGGTTCTACCCTTGTGGGAGCCCATTTTTCTCCACATATCTGATGTAAATAATCACGAACATGATGAACCTATTCCTACACATTGAAACAAACAAGTTAGTAAAAATAATCGAAGCTGAAAGCTTCCATTGAGTTATGTTTTTCTTGATTGTCAGCCTTTGTAACTCAATCATCTGGTGAATGCCTGATTTAATGCAAATTACATTCCTGTTGGTAGCATAGGCAGAGTAGAATGTAATTAATCATTGCTTAGAGTACACCTCTAACACCATCCTTTTACAATTTTGCAGGTTCATGGAGCATGGAAATGAGTCTGTTGTAGCTTGGAGACGCGACGACTGAAGACATCAAGCGAAAGTGATTCATCATCATAGGCAATGATGAATTGCTCCTCTTCTTTGCGCTTACGTTATTTTCAGTAGTGTAGCTTTCATTGAATTTTGTATTCACTATTTGATTGTCATAATCAAATCTAGTTACTCTCACGGCTTGTGCGAGATTCAGTGTTTTTACAAAATGAATAAAAGGCATTATTATGCAAATTTTCAATTTTTTATTTTAAATACTTGCATAATAAAACTATAATTCAGATGTAATCTGATCTTTATGATGAACAATGAATAATTTAGCATCAAAACTTGAAAATTTTCTATACCTATCAATGATGAGTCTGACTCAGCTCTACCTATTTGAGCTTGTAGTGAAAAATAAGTAACAATGACATTGGGAAATTTGTTGTGAAACATTAGGTTAGTAATTTTTGGATGTTAAGGCTTCCTAGTTAGATATCAAAGATCTTTTTTCATCAACTTAATTTGGAATTTATGTATAAATATATTCTTTCATGGTGCAGGTCTTTACTAAGACAACACATGAACTGGAGTTGACATTTTTGTTGTCTAAGTCTGATGGCATTCTTGGGCTTGGTTATTGTTGACTACATTGAAGGAGAGAGCTTCATTTATGGGACACAATCAACACTCTCCTTCTTGGATTCTACACATTATAAGCTTGCTCTAGGAAGATTGACCACGTTGTAGAAGTTTTAAGAGATGAAAGGGCATGTGCTACATTTTGGTGTCAAATCTTTGGTAATTATGGTTAGTTTCATTACAATCAAATTTTGAATTCTGGGAAATTATATACAGTAAATGGATCGATGGCTATTTGGATAGTGAAATTAGCTCTCTTAGAAATTAACTGAAATATCTTGTCTTGAAATATCTAGAAGGATTATTTTAATTAAAGAGGATTTTGTGGTTATTTTTCTAACAATGATTAACAATAATTTTACAGTGTAGCTAGCTTGCTATTTTCATTCAAGATACAATTCATGATCAATTAAGTCAAGCACATAGCAAGAAGATGGTACTCTACTTCAAACCCTCAACCTCACTTAGTTTAGTTTGCTTACATGGGGATATTAAGGAAGTTGCTAAACAATTAATATATATCATTTCTTGTTTGTGAAGGAGAATCCTGTGAGATCTAATATGGCAGTGGATCAATATTCGGTTTCTTAAGTAAAGATGATGTCATAGTTGGGAAACTTGTTGTGAAACATTAGGTTAGTACTTTTTGGATGTTAAGGCTTCCCAGTTGAATATCAAAGATCTTTTCTCATCAACTTAATTTAGAATTTATGTATAAATGGATTCCTTCATGGTGTAGGTCTTTACTGAGACAACACATGAACCAGGGTTGACATTTTTGTTGTCTTATAAGTCTGATGGAATTCTTGGGCTTGGTTTCCAAGAAATTTCTATTGATAATGTTGTTCCAGGCTAGTTAGTGTTGATAGCCTTCATTCTATAATCTGAGTGTATCACCTTTCTTAAATTTTGAACAAGGTTCTTAAATCAAGGGTTCAATATGCATATTTCAGGTCTATGTTGAACACTTTGTTTAAGGAATTTGTTGACAAGGCTATAGTTTTTTAATTGATTTATCTTTCTGCTGTGTTTGGACTTACTTTTGTAAACTTGCAATATACAATGCACTTTTATTGTTTTTGAATTTAGACTAATAGTAATTTTGTTGGTTGTATTGATGCATAGCTTCATTCATGGTGGAAAAGGTAGCACCTTGTTGCTCATATCAAATTGCATGTTGCATATAAAGGAGGAAAGATTCTAGTTGGGTTATTGTTGACTGCATTGAAGGAGATAACTTCATATATGGGACACAATCAACACTCTCCTTCTTGGATTCTACACGTTATAGCTTGCTCTAGGAAGATTTCCCATGTTGTAGAAGTTTTAAGAGATGAAAGGGGCATGTGCTCACATTGAAGGGCTCCAAGCATGCATTTCCATCATTGCAAAAGTTTTTTGGAGAAGTTTTGTTCTTGCAGTCATTTCTGTGCAATATTGTAATTCAGATTTTTAGTCTCGTGTCTAAAAATAAAAATTGTAATACTCTATTTCTAAGCTATAACTAGAACACCTTTCTTTTATTAATAAAGTTCACCGATTTTTCCTTCTCAATGGTTGTCTTATTGTGTGCAATTGATGATTGATGTGTATTTCTATGTTTTATGTTTAAATCCTCAAATATCAGTTAATTAAAATGACTAAATATACTACTAATTGATGTCAATTAATAATTAAATTGAAAAAATACACTACCAATTGACAGAAATCAGAGAATAGCGAATAAATATGACTAGATATATGACCAGTGAATAAAAATGACTAAATATACTACCAAATTGATCAAAATGATGATTAAAATTAATGACTAAATACAATACCAATGCACAAAAATCAATGAAAAAAATGACTAAATAAGTGATCAGATTACACCAATCAACGACTAAATAAGTGACCAGTTAAATATATCAGTGAATAAAAAATGACTAAATAAGTGAGCAAAAGACAACAATCAATGACTAAATCAATGGCTAAATATATCATTGAATAAAAAATGACTAAATAAGTGACCAAATTACAACAATCAATGACTAAATATACTACCAAATCAATCAATCAAAACAACCAATAAATGACTAAAAATGGTTTAGTCATCAATCTGATCATGTTATTAATGACTGAAAATAAACTACTAATGGTCACATGACCATCTTCAGTCATTTATAAGCAGTTTTTAGTAGTTTTTTAGTAGTTTATTGTTGTTTATGTACTAATGGTATTTCTAGTTCTAGATTTTTTGTTGGCATATGAATTGTACTAGAAATCCTTGAGATCATGTCCCTTTCTTCCATAGATGAGATGCTTATTTTTCTTGTTATCGAAGAGTTTTCTTGACTTGGTTTTGATAAACTTGATGGAAAACTCCAATGTTTAGGTTATTTTTACTTTTAATTTGTTGCAAGGGCTTGATTATCTTGGGATTCTAAAGTCTCACCATGGATTGGTTCTTCTTGTTGAAGCAATTTTAACAACTCTTCAAAGGATGGTGTTTTACTTTCCACATTGAGACAAGTGACAAACACACTAAATGAAGGGGGTAATGCTCTTAGGATTATGGGTACAAGAGAATAATTCATTACTTCTTCCTCTGACACTTGCAGTGATGTCTTAATCTATGCATCTCTTCTAATAAATGTGATGAAGGGAGATTCTCCCTTGAATATGCCTTAAATAGACAATAAAATTCAAGAACAATAAACATGCAACTTTATTATACTCTCAAAAATCATCTACATACATGCAATCAAATGTAATACAACTATCTAGTCACAAGGCCACTATTACAAAAGTTTGGGCTACAAATACATGCAAAAAATTAGGCATGAAAATCTACGAATGGCAATAATGGTCATTGAAACCCCAACCTCCATTATGTGCTGAAAAGAAAGAGTTTCATCTATCTTCTCATCCAGAATTAATCCCTTTTCATTTGTAACCACTTTATATGATATTTTCCACTTTCCAATGAACTATCACTTCTATTTTGAAACCAAATAGATTTAGTTACCCCTTTTTCGACCTTAGAAAATTCCTAAATTTTAGTCCAACTTTAGGGAGCCATAACTTTTGACTCAGGTGTCGGATTGCCAAACTGTCTATGCTGTTGGAAAGATCTTGTCGAGCGCAAGGTCCATAATGGTATACTCGGTATACTATGATTTTTGACCATTTTCAGGGAACCTCTAGGTACCTCAAAATTGAATTTGAATATTTTTAAAGGGATATTTAAGACAAAAACATTAATATCTCACAAATGACAAATAGTATTGAAGTGATTTCTTCACCATTGTCTTCATTTCACCATAATGGAGCTCTATGTAAGATTTCATGTTCATACATGCACAAATGCAAACTTACTAAAAATAGTAACCCTAAGAAAAACCAAAATAAACATTTTTTTTAGATGCAAGATTGCTCTTACACCTTGGGTGCTCTTGCATCAGACGCTCGGGGTAATTTGAGAAGTGACCTTGTCACATCTAAGGTATTCTGAGGAAAACCAAGAAGGTCAACGTCTCCCTTAGATATCTATGATGAATCTTTGATAAACCTTCCTTTCCACTTAACCAAATATTCTTCATATTGTTTGTTTCTTGTACTTCTACCCACATGCCTATCTAATGTGTCTTCAATATCCTCCATATCTCCTTCATGATATTCTATCGAATCTGCAATGTTGAATACATGAGAGATGTTTATCCCACTTGACAACTCTACCTCATAGGCATTTCTTGAATCATGCTTCTTCAAGATCTTGCATGGTCCAAATTTCTTCATTTTTAATTATTATATGTTCTAATTGGGAACCTTTCTTTCCTCAAGTGAACTATGACTTCATCTCCAACCTTAAATTCCTTATATCTCTACTTCTAATCTGCCTTATCCTTGTACTGAGAATTTGTCTTAAGGATATGATTTCTTACATCTTCATGCAAGCTCTTCAGGTGTTCTACAAAATCTTCAACCTCAACACTGCTTTTATCTCCTTTATCGATATTTCTTAACTTAGAAGCATTTCTTGGACTACTCCCATATACAATCTGGAATAGGGATTTACTAGTACTTCTATTGACAAAATTATTGTATGAAAACTCCGCCTGTGGAAAAACCAAATCCCATCCCTTGGGATTACCTTCTACTAAGCATCCTAGTAGCTTGCCAAACTCCTATTTACCACCTTTTTCTACCCATTATTTTTTAGATGGCATGCATAACTAAACTTCAAATCAATCTTCAATTTCCTCCATAGTGTTCTCCAAAAATACCCAACAAATTTGGTATCTTGACCTAAGACTATACTCTTTGGTATACCATGTAGTCTAACTAATTCTAAAAAAAAACTCTACAATGTGAACAACATCAGTGGTCTTATGACATAAAATGAAATGTGCCATATTTGAATCTGTCCACCACCTCAAATATTGAGTCACGTCCTCTCTATGTTCTTAATAAACCAAGAACAAAGTCCATATTGATATCTTCCCATTGCCTCTTTGGTATAGGTAATGACATATACAAACTAATATTCTAACTTTTTGATGCAAGAGCATCTAGGGTGTAAGGGCAATCTCGCATCACCCCAAAAAAATGTTGTTTCTTTTCAATAAAGGCTAAATTTGGCAGGGTTACTATTTTAGTAAGTTTTCATTTATGCACGGTTGGACACGAAATCTTACACAAACCTCCAAAATGGTAAATTGAAGCCAAAGGAAAAGAAATCACTTCAATACCATTTGTCATTTGAGAGATATTAAAATTTCAAATTTTTGAAAATCCTTGTAAAATCTTTGGAGTCAATTTTGAGGCACTTAGAGGCTCTAGATGGACCTGAAAATTGATGGAAAATGAAAGTAATTGGCCTTTAGACCCTACTTTTTGACAAAAAATTTCTCGAGAGCTTTTCGAAAAGGTATTATAATAGAAAATCTGATGGTCAGATCAAAAGTTATGACACCACAAAGTTGTACTACAAAAATTAATAAAATTTTAAAATATCTTCTTGAGGAAGTTACACTTTCTAGAAGATTCTAGGGTGGTTACACCTTCCAAATAAAGGATACAAAGGGGGACTACAGAAGGGAGGCTAGAGCAGCGTAGATGGTGGCTCCGATTTGCAAATTTATGTAATTAGAAAGCCCATGTGATGGCAAATATAATGTTGTAATTTCATTTTCATTTTAGTGATAATAGAAAATATTCGCTTTCCTTCTTGCATTTTGTTTGTGCCATTATCTGTTGTTTTTGTGAGTTTTATATTGTAAGGGGAGTACCCTTCATCACTTACCTCTTTAGCCACCTGACATACTCTACAACTTAACACAAAATCCTTCACATATTGGTGCAATTGTTCCAATAATAATTCTCATTTACAAGAGCAATGGTCTTATCTCGACCAAAGTGTCCTTCGAATCCTCTACTATGCTTCTCCTTAATCAAGTTCTCTCTCATAGAACTTTGTGGAATGCACAATTAGCTTCCTCTAAATAACATACCATCTTGGATTATGAAGTCCAACCATCTTGTCCTATCCAAAGAGATAGGTTCCAAACAAGCCTTATAGGCCTTTGCAATGTCTGGATCTTTAGGATACAAACTCTTGAGTTCATTTAACCCAACAATCTCTATCTTCATTTTTATCAACAAATTTTTCCTTCTTCTTAAGGCTATGCAACTCTACTGGACCTACCACTTTTTTGTTTCAAAATAAGTGTGTAACTTTGCAAAAACTCAACTCATTTTAAGTGCATTTGGTTCAACTTCACTTGACTACTAAGGTATTGTAAGGCCTGATGATCAATATATAAAACAAATTCCTTTGGCAATAAATAGTGCCTCCATTTCTTCAAGGCTTGAAATATTGCATAAAACTCCTAATCATAGACAAAATATTTTCTCCTTGCATCATTCAATTTCTCACTAAAATAGGCAATGGGCTTACCTTCTTGACTCAAAACAACTCATATGGCACTACCACTAGCATCACAATTTACCTGAAACACCTTAAATTGAAATCTGGAAGCACCAAAACAGGTTTCTCTATAACTTTCTTCTTTAACAAATAAAACTCTTAGTTGTTCCTACAATCCATTTAAACTCTTTTATATCCTCTCTCATTGTCTTTGTTAGGGGTGCACAAATACTACTAAAACTCTTTATAAATTTTCTATAAAAACTTGCTAGACCATGAAAGATCTTACCTTTGTAACACTCCTTGGTGTAGGCCACTCAACGATAGCCTTTACTTTCTCTGGGTCCATCTTAAGACCCTTAGCCGAGACTACAAATCTTACATATATTAAATCATTCTTTACAAAATTGAATTTCTTGAGGTTAATCAACAATTTATCTTCCCTCAAATTCTTAAAAACTTTACAAATATACAAGAAGTTCTCCATTATCTTACTGAAAATTAAAATGTCATCCAAGTAAACAATGACAAATTTATCCAAAAATTATTTTAGTACCTCGTTCATGAGCTGCATAAATATGCTCGGTGCATTGGTTAGCCCAAATGGCATTACTAACTGCTCATACAATCCCTCCTTGGTTTTGAAGGTTGCCTTACATTCATCTCCCTCTCTGATCCAGATATGAAGATATCCACTCTTCAAGTCAATTTTTGTGAAGTACTTAGCTCCACTCAAGCAATCCGTAATGCCATCCATCCTCGATAAGGGGAATCTATACTTGATTGTAATCTTGTTAATGGCTCGAGAGTCTACACATTCTCCATTCTTCATCCTTCTTTGGTGCTAGTACTGCAGGTATTGCATATGGACTTAGGCTCTCTCAAATCAACCCTTTCCTCAACAACTCATGGACCTGTCTATTTAGTTCCTCATTCTCTACAAAAGTCATTCTATGGGATTCCTTATTTTGAAAAATAGCTCATGGTATCAAATATATCTAGTGACTAATCTTCCTCATTGGTGGCAAACCTTTAGGTACATTATCTAACACAATGTCCTGGAATTCTCCCAACAGATCTGAAACTTCTACTGGTACATATTCTTCTTCTTTGTTGGCTCTAGGAATCAACACAAAGCATGCATGCTCGTGATTCATACCATCTAAAAAATTCCTACAATCTACCAAATAAACTCTTGCATTACTACATACCTTTTCTCCTGCCTCTTTTAGGGGCTTCAACTTATGAAAAACTCCATTCTTTATTAGCGAATATGTGTTACCATGGACATCATGGAAATCCCACCAATCAAACGACCATGGCCTCCCCAATAATAAATGACATGCATCCATAGGTATGATGTCACATAGTACCTCATCATGGTAATTACCAATATCAAACTTCACTAAACATTGTTCATTGACCGAAGCTCTATGGTATTTTTGCAACCATGTAATCTAATATGGATGCGAGTGCCTCTTCCTTTCCAACTACAACTCGTTAACCATCTCTTATGAAAAAAATTATCTATGCTACCACTATCAATGATTCATAGAGTGTGTTTGACTATTGGGTTGAAGTGAGATTTAGTTTTACTAGTAGAGTGTAACTAGTGTGAAAAATTATCCTACATTTCAGTAAAGAAGATGAAGAATATTGATGTTTAGTATCTAAATGTTGTAGTTTCTTTTGTGAAGCTCATGAGAATAAAGAAGTTAATATGGTTTAGGATGGCTATAGGGATGTCTCCCTCTTTTAATTTTTTTAATTTATGTTTGGAACTTAATGCAATGAATATGACAAGTGAAAGAATGTTAATAAATGTGTTGTACACATTGCATAAAATATTTGATATTTTGTAAAGTTATGGTCCATGTAAAAGTGGGATGACACATTTTAGAGAGAAATATTTTCCTTGGTAGTGTTGTCTAGGATATTGAAAATACATTTAGTGTGATATGAACAATTTGGAAATGCATTTAATATTAGGGTTTAAGGTTTAATGAACACATGGCTTAATTGGATCATGATTTAATTTAGAAGACACATTAAATAAGTACATTTATTATGGGAGGAACATAAGAAAAATGTATTTAATTATTTTATGTCTTGTAAAACTATTTAATGTAAGTCACATGAAGATACATAATCTTGGATGCTTGGATTATAGGGCATTTGAATTACCTTGGAGGTTGTAATGAAATTTGGATGTAGAAAACCTTTGGCACCCACCTTGGTAATGTCACTTGGATGTATTGATTAAGGGTACATAAAAAATAGTAAGTTTATTTTATTCTTTCTCTCTTGCCTATAATATAAGGTTTTTGATGGAGGTTAGACATTGTCTTGTGTATTCTCACCTTGAATAAAATTTGGTGTCTACATTTGGATGGTCAAGTTGTTTGTTGAGAGATCCTAAGGAACATGGAGTGGGATGTATGTATCTCATATATTCTTGGATCAATATTACAAGGAATGCAACAATAATTGCTCATTATTGTAAAATATGGCAATATCTTGCATGGGTTCCTACGTAAATAAGAGTATTGAACTCATGTGAATGATTAAAGTATATTGTATTATAATATTATTGAGAATATATTATTTTCAGTGTTCTAGAGGCTAGGTTTTTCATAAATTTTATTTTAGGGTATATTGTTCTCTCTCTCTTTCTTATGCTTGTTCTATTCTTTCTTTCATTCTTGATATTATTTAGTGTTGTTACTATGTTGGAATGTTGTTGGATTTTTTATAGATTAGATAACTTGTCACATATTTTCTCATGGAATTAAGTAGGAAATTATTTTACATTTTGTATAGTTATCATAACGGATTAGATCCACACATGCAAACTTGAACTAGGTGACTTTCATAGTCATAGATTTGAACCTTTCACTTTTAAAATTAAAATTCAAAATAAATCTCATAGTCTCCCTCCTATTAGTTGTGAGCTAACCTAGTACACATTTGTGTTAATTTATGTGCTTGGTAATTATATTTACTTTAGATATTCATTCATTCATTTTAAATCACCTAAGAGTATGTTGAATACATCTAAAATTTTATTTAAAAAAATGGATAAAAGGAATGTAGCAACATTATTAGAGAATTACATGAAAATACATCATCTTAGGTCCATTGCACACTCACTTGTTGTCTTTAATATTTTTTTCAAATATGTAAAGTTAGTTCATTAGGGGTCTAACTAAGGAGAATTTAAATACTACATGTCCTTACACCATTATAGACTATCAAAATCAAGGAAAATAAGTTTTGGTGTAGAATTGTCCCATATTAGATCCATGACTTGCACATTCAAATTTAAATACTTGATTTAGGCCTAACACCTAGATATATATATCTATATAAAAAATAAACCCAAATATCCACACATTTAATTTCTTCATTTCCTATATTTATTTAAGCACTTAATTTAATATTTTTTGTTATCACTCTCAACTCCAAAAATCTAGGCTTTTATGGACCCCAATAGGCATCTATGACAATCAATAAGTCTAAATAACCCCAATAGATATCTATAGCAATCAATAAGTCTAAATAAACTTTCACATTTGTTCAAATGATCAATTATATGTTTGTATTTTTGACTTTATAAATGTTTGGATTCATATCAATAGTGTTTCTAAAATATTTTAAAATTTTACACATTTATAAATTTCATTTTTCTGTTTTTGATTGGGCTCTCTCCATTGAGTTGACATTTTAGATCCTATTATGCAACTATTTGGTAGTCAATTTCACTTTAATATTTCAATGGTCTATGATATCAATTTATTCTTCTTTTGCTAAAGTTTCAATATCAATTGTGATTTTCTTTGCATTTACTGTAGATGACAAATAATGCCAGATCTTTTTTGACTTACTCTCCATAATTGTTGTCTGGGAAAGGTGGTTAATTTGCAATATCATATTTATTTTTTTATTTTAATATAAAAAACACTATTGGATGAGGTAAAAACTATGGGATTACTATCTACCTCCAACATAAATTATTATATTTGTTCACATCTCTTTGTATGAGTGGGTCTAATGTAGAGTGTTCTTCAATTTAAAAAGAAGAAGATTGTAGGTAGGTTGTTTAGCTTATTAGGCTTAGAAAAAATATTGGTACACAAAAACGTTCACTTTAAATAACAACATTAATTACAATTTTACAATTTTACTATGATTTTTTATTTGGTTATCCTCTCCTCCTCTTTCATCAATAATTATTAATCACTCCATAGTATGATAATTATAATGATTATTTAGTCTCTATTTAATTAGAAATATAATATAATAGTATAATACTCAAAATATTCTACTTAACCAAATTACTAACACATATATTAATCAAATAAATCAATTTTAAGATGATTAAATAACTTATGTCACATAATTTGTCAATAGTGACATGGTGCGATGGTTAAGTTGTGTTGTTATTCTTACCATCAAGATTCAAACCCCATTGAGATATAATTGTTGAGAATTTATATCAGAAATGAGATCCTCGTTTGCGACTTCATTGATTCATAATTCCGAATAAAAAACGTTTACTCTTCTTAATAAAAAAAACTTATAACACATAATTTGACCCAAAAAAAACCAATTTCCATATATAATAATCACTACAATTTATTTTTATTAAGAGTCTACTATAAGGAATGATGACCCTCTAACTACCAATCCTCGTAGTATAGTTGAAAAGGAGACAATGACAAACGAATAAGAGGTAAAAAGCGAAAATTATACCTAATAATTGAAATGTGCATAACGTAAGACATGCCACAATATTGAAATGTGCATCTAACGGTCTATTTTATGTTGGTCATTATGAAATTATTCCAAGTATTAGGTAGACTTCTCCTCTTAATTAGTTTTTTATTTGAGGGGGTAGTTGTGATGATTGGAGTCACGTACATTAATGTCCTTCCTCATTTGGAGGGTCTTCCATGTTAGGCATTAGACTTCAACAAAAACATTTAAGGTTCTTTCTAGGAAAATGACAAGATTCTTTCTACTAATGCTAGATAGGAAAATGACATTTATAAGTATTGTTGTTTTTTGTATTTTTATTTGAAAATGTCCATATATATATAGAAATATGGTACACGTAATTTGTATAATATTGAAGGAATTTTATCTTGTCTTATTAAATTTAGAAGGTAGTTGTGGAGATGTGTTTGAGTTGGTTTTACAAAATTTTAGGAATTTTTTTGAGTAAATAGAGGGATTATGTTTTATGTGGTAGTTATGGATTTGTTATCAAATTGGTCTCCATGAGGGATATCCTCCATAATCGAGTATGAGTGATGTAAGACCCATGAAGGTGTCGCTTTTATTAGTATGCAATATATGACTCATGAAAAGCTAATTTACTCAAGATGTGTGGTGTAGGATTTGTGAAGAGTCACTTTAACCATTACATGGTGTGTAAGATATAAGATAGAATATATGTCCCTTCAAATTGATTGCATATGCGACTATGTGATCATTTGAAGTAAATCAAGATAAGTCTTTAGGAAAGGAAAATGACAAACAAATTAATATTGTGGCCTAAAAATGTTGGCGAAATATGTGATCATTTAAGTTCAAAATAAATGTGGAGTACAAGAGAGTTTTTCCCCTAGTGTTGCCATAGTGTGAGGACAAGTGTTATGGATAGTATTTTACATTAACTAAACCACTACAAACATGTCATGATAAAACAATAAATTGCCAATTTGATATAAGAGAAAATGCTATGTAGAATAATGAGAGTTGAAATACCATAGCAAACTCATGACATTTTTATAAAATTTTAAGAATAATGTCATGTACATAGCCTAAGATTTTTTTTAATTCAATTTTCTATACATGTGTAATTGTGTGCAACATAAAGCATAGCAAAGTAATAATAGAAAAAGAGATTTTTTTTAATGTTCTAAAAACAATTTAATAAGGAGACACATAATAATAAAAAGGAACAATCACAATATTGATATATAAAGGGAAAACACAACAAATATTGTGCAAAGAACAAGGCTAAAATAAATAGGGCAAAGGGAAAAGAGTGAGAAAAGGGGAGGATCATGACAATCATTGTGCAAGAAAAGTGCCAAAAACATAAACCAAATTATAAAGGAACTTATGTTTTCAATTAACATGATGAGAATGTTTTGAGGTACTTTGTTAACTTTGTATCATCCTAATTTTATAGGAAGAACACATAAATAAATAACTACAACATAGAGGAGGATCAATAACAAAAACCAAAAAGCAACGAGAGATATGTTTTTGTTCAACATGATAAGAGTGTTATTGAGACACTTCAATAACTTTGCATCATACCAAAATTATAAGAAAATAAAAAAGTAGAAAATGGGCAAGGAAATATGAACAATCATTGTTCATAACACTTGTAACAAGAACCAAATGTTGAATTCACATTAAATGACAAGATTTAAGAACAAAACACAATAAGAATAGACAAGCATAAAAAATGGTCTAATCAATGTATTCATTGTATCCCCCTTCTTTGAGGATTTCATCATCCTTGAAGTCCTATAGTGAAAGTGTGTGAAATGTGTCATAATAAAAATTCTCTAGATGTGGAATCCTCGTAAGAAATATGAAGGTCTAAAGTAAAAGTTGTTGAGAGGAGGAATTTTAGTTTTGGGTTTGGGAAACCAAACTTGTTTTTGCTTAATCTTCATCTTAGTGGGAAGAGATGCAAGTGAGGAAGCCACAATGTGTTTAAAAGTAGACAAAGAAGGTTTAGATTTGGGGTTAGGAGGGAGAATGAGGATACTTTTAGAGGTAGGCTTAGAAAGTGTGGGTGTTGAAGTATTTTTAGATTTGGGAGGAAAAGGAGGAAAATTTTGAAGTTTTGAGGTTATTTTTAGGTTTCAAGTGGGTATATAAATGAGGGTTGTGAGTGGGTTTAGGTTTAGGTTGGATAGGGGATAATGAGTAATAGAAAATTTACGTTGGAGTTTAGGGAGAATAAAAAAGAGTAGGAAGAAGTGGAGGAAGAGATGAAGGATGAGGCAAAGTATCACACTTAATTTCAAGATTAGTAAGTAAAAGGGTTGGAGGAGGAGTATTATTATAGGGATATAGTTTTAGAGATTTGAATATTATTATTTTATGTGTTGTTTTTATTTATAACATTTGTTAATAATGTAATAGACATCAATGCATTTAGAATTGGTTTAATTAAGGTGGGAATAAATGTGTTGATGATAAAATTGATAAATTTAGAAAGAGGTTGATAATAATACTATAGAAAATGACCATTGTTCCTTGATGTATGATTTGTATGTATTGATGAAGGATTGAAGGGATGGCCTAGAAATTGAACAACAAAGGGGTGGATAAGAAAAATGTGAAAATAATCAGAGGTATTAATTATGTGAAATCAAATCAACTCTCCATGCTCTATAATCCATATAAGAAGGATAATTGACTCCAATTTATGTTGGAGGTTCCCTTTATAAAACTTTAAGGATATCGATTAGTGAGTGTTTGAAAGTTTTTTCCAATGTTTGATTTAGATATTCTTCAATACAAATGTTGAATTTGTAATTTGGGTCAACCAAAAAACCATAGATCTAGGTTTATGTAAAATAGTGACAAATATTTAGAGAGGCCTATGGTATTTGTTATTAGGGATGTCATCAAAAGAGAAAATAATGAATGGGATCCTAGGAAGAGAAGCTGGGGTTTTGAGGGCACCAAAAATTTAATACAAAAAGAGGAGGAAGATGATGAGGCATTAGTTTTAAGATCCTCAATATTAGAGTCAACATTATTAGTTGAGTGTGTTGAGGGAAGGAGTTGGTGTGAATTTGAAGCTTGTGGTTGGAAGGGACACTTTTTTTACTCATCATTAGCATGCTCCACATGTATCATATAGTTATGAATAAGGTCTTAGATATAGTGTTTTAGGGCCATATGCATTTAGTGATATGGTAATTAACATGATGATATCCACAATAGGCATTGATGTCATAGTGACATGGAGTGGAGACAAATATATCAAGGGGTTGAATATGAGAGGGTTATCATTTTTCTTCACAAGGTTTTTTAATAATAATGTCAAGATGATCAACCAAGTGAATAAATTTGTATAGGGACCAAGGCTTGATGAAAGTAACTTTAATAGAAATATGAGAGGGGCTTAGACACTATTATCATCAAGTTTCATATTAGGTTTTGAGAAAGAGGGGGATACAACACCCTTTTACAAAGGAGGTTTTGATATTGATCTTAAGAGGAGGAAGAGATATAGCTAATAATTTTGGAATCCATGATTTTAAGGTCATAATGAAAAATACTAGTATACAAATCAAAGAAACTATTGTAGTAATTAGAGATGAACTTTAAAAAAAAAAATTGTGGTAGCAAGTTCTTGATAAAGATACATTGAATCTCAACATTGAGGAGTTGGTAGTGCATCTTAGGAATCAAGGATTAAATTAAATGACATAGTTATTAATGCATCGAGCAATGCATTTCTTGTATTTTACCAAGTTAGAGAAGGTAATCTTTAGGCCGATGTTGACTAAAAAGTGTTGGATGAAAGAATTAACTAGTTAAGTGTAGGAATGGATGGAAATATGAGGAAGTGATTATAAACATTATACAATTTAATTATTTCAAGTGCAAGGATTTTTTTCTAATAAGTGGCCATCATGAAGGAAATTTAGGCAAGTTGTGTTGAAGGAACAAATATTGGTCATGGGACCCACCTTACTATTGTACATTTCAAGATAGGGGCCTATAAAACCTTAGGGAAATGAATAGGAAAAAAATCTAATGAGAGAGGGTTATGTTTCAAGTTTAGGGTTATCTCTTTAGAGAGAGACAATAGGGATGACATTCACCTTAGTTTTCATTGATCATAATTATTGGAAAATATATTGAAGGGAAGTCTCATTGGGAGGAGTAAAAAAATTAAGAATGTTTAATGACTTATAATAGGAGTGTAGGTAGGGGAAATGAGTGGACATAGTTCTCATGGAGTGAAAGGTGGTTGGTTAGGTCCTTAAGAGGTATGGTGGAAAAGTGGCGGTGTATTGATAATATGAGGAAAGTTGGGAGGAAGAGAAAGTAGAAGAGGATGAGTTAGAGGAACATTTAAGGGATACCCAATGACATAGGGGTTGGTTGTAGATTGGGATAAAAATAAAGGGAAAGGAAAAGAGTGTGATTCAGGGTATTTAGAGGAAGGGATTTAAATCATGGGGAGAGTGTGGTTAAGAAGGGTTTTTAGGAGGAGCCAAATATTATAAAGTAGGGGCAAAGAGAGAAGGAGAAATGAATGAATATGGAAATAAAAAATGTGTTGAAGAGGATGCTTGGATTTGAGGGGAATTCATTCATTCATAATTTTGTATGATATTATTAATAATCTCCATACCATAGGATGTAGTTAGAAGAAGGGTATAGAGGGAATCGACAAGTGAAGAGAGGTTAGTTACATAATCAAGTTTACATATGCTATCACTAAGATGTTAGAAATGTCAATATATGTTTTATCTAATCTATTCATAGTGGCTATCATGGTTAAAATTATCTTAACTATTGAGATAGTTGTTACCATGGTTCAATTTCATTATTGGATATTCTAAAGGAAGGGTTAATATGAAGACTATGTCAAATATGCATATTAGAATGAGATAGATTTTATAACATGCAAACCTATTGTAATGTCGTAAAATTGCACCCCTTGCAATTTCACCTACATTTTTTGCATCCACTTTAGTGTCCACTCTGTTACTACTTGCTTAGGCTCATTTTAGCCCTTGCATTAGCCTTTTCCCCTCTTAGGATGCTTAGTACCCCTTTTTAGTAGCTACTTTCATGCGTCTGCTTTGCATAAAATCTTGTGTCTTTCTCGTTCCCACTGTTTTGTAGCATGATTTGTCTAGAAACTAGTGCACCACACAGACGTCTGCACATTGTGCTAGTGTCCCATAATATTTTGATGCTCAAACGACTATTTTTGAGTTCCTTACCACTTGCCACCTACCTTTGTCGATGATAATGGCTCGGGATGCCCTATAATGGCTCAAGAATATCTTTTTCCCTCTTTTCTCTTTTAAATCTATCTTTTTAGTTCTATTGCTCTTTCTCGGTATTTTCACTCCTCTCTTGATCTCTCTTGAGATCTATTTCTATTTCTATCCTTCTCTCAAGCTTGCATATCTCTCTTTCTTGCTACAACACTCTCAAGTTCTCACAACATTTTCTACTACTCTCTTGTTGTCTCTCTCTCTCTTTGGCTTCCTCAAGCCTTGTAGGTGATATCTATCTCTTGTCTTGTGTCTTTGAGAATATTGGGATTTCTCACATCCCTTGTCTATGCACTTTATCATTGTGCCTATTATCTTGTCTATTATTCTTATCTATCTATCTATTTGCCTATCCGTGTAGGTGGGAACACCGAAATAGGGGTTTGATTGAGGAAAGTCCCTAAATAGCCCCAACAATTTTCCTTGGTCTTATGTGTGCATGTATTGAAGATACTTATTTGTCGAAGGCTATTGGAATATGGATTTTGGTGTTATCATTGATGGCAACCTAAGTCATTGATATGATTTGCACTTCAGTATCTAACCATATAGGAAGAAAAAATAAAGAACAAGGTATCCGAGTGAAGTTGAATCTGTCAAGTGGTTTGCATTATTAGTTTATCATTTTTGGTTGTGGATCTCAGGGAAAGTTGTTGGGTATCTAAAATGTCTTATTCTCGAGTTTTGTGCTGTCACATCGAGTGGTGTATGAGTTAGGAGATACGGTCGCTTGATTTTTTGTTCATCAGTGTATGAAGGCCAAATAAGTGAATGTTGGGTGTTGCGGATGTTCAAGGCAAAATTTTTTGGAGTATCCTCATATTGAAGATTTTTTTTTAGGTCCTAATTATGTTATGGCCGAATTTGGTGGATGCGCATTAAATGTTGCTTATGATTTGAGCTAACAATTGGAAAATATATTCTATTTTATTGATGCTGACATGGAGTGATTGAATCCTTGATAGCAGATATATATAAGAGATCGGTTAATTCATTTTGTATATTGTTCATGGTGTGTTCGATATGTGTTGTGAATTTTAGAAGAACAGTTGAGCAATTTCACTTGTGCAGTAGAGGATTTTGTGAAGCGAATTGAGGTAGAACAGACCGAAGTGCAGAATCAGACATAAGGTCCTAAATTTGATCTATGACCCTAACCAGAACTATAATAAGGCATTTGTAGATGCTATTTTCTTAGTTCAACTTTTTGATGTAATCCAAATCTTTTTTAAGGTAGTGAGCCTTCCTAATTTTGAGTAGTGAGCTATAGGTAGTGTGCCTGAATGCAAGTGCATTCCCATTTTGTAAATCATTTATATTTGAGTACTCAAATAATGGATTGACCTCCACCGTGGTTTTTCCCCTAACAAGGTTTCCATGTAAAAATCCTTGTGTTATGGTGTTGTGGCTTATTGTGTTATGCTCATGCAACTTTATTTTGATTGAATGTTATAGGCACTTGAGAGAACATATTAATAACGTTAAAGATTGCAAAACACTGATTTACCTCCCCTCTCAGTGTTGCTTGATTCCAACAATTGGTATTAGAGCTAAGTTCCTTGGAAGAAGTTTAAAAACTTGAGGTGGATCTTGGAATGTAATGGACTATGGTAGTCTTTAGCAGTAGATTTTGGTGGCACTTGATGACCTTGATCAGTCTAAAGCAAAAGTTTGGGAATTGAAAACAAATCTTAAGGATGCTGAGAAATTCATTCAGAAGTTGAAGGATCAAATTGTTATGTTCAGGGAGAAGAGAAAGGATCTCTATGACCAAATTAAGCAAAAAGAGAGCAAAGCATGGATGATGTTCACCTGAATCAGACCTTGAAGGAAATAACTGAAGAATGTGAAAAGCTTGCCAAAGACAATTCTACCCTAAAGCATGAGATGGAATCTATGGCGATGAAGATGACTAAGGAGACTGAAGAAAGTAAGAAGAATGAGGGAAAAATTGCCCAGTCCCTAAAAGAAAGATCTGATGAATGCAACAAAATTAATGTTGAATTCATTCAGTTGGAGATTGAACTGCAACAATCCAAAAACAATGAAGAAGAGCTTGAAAAATAGATTGTTATTCTCAGGGATGAACTTACTACTGCAAATGAATGCAAATGAATACAAGGAGAAGTTCAAAATTAGCTCAGTTAAGCTTGATGAGCTGAATCAAGGACAAAAGAATGGAAATGACAAGCATGGCCTTAGATATAAGAAAGGAAAAAGTTTCGGATTTGGACAAAGGAATTTCAGGCAAGGAAATCTGATGAACAAAGAAAAAAGACATCTGGTAAGACAACCTAATGCTCAAAATTTTAATGGATACTATTTTTCTTGCAATAATTTGGTCATATGGCTGCTCAATGTAGAAGTAAGATGAAATCAAGTGATCCATCATTCTCCAATCAGTGTTTCAATTGCAGTAATAAGTCAATTGAATGCAGAAATATGTCAAACAACTCTATCAATAGAAGGAATGTTAAATGTTATACCTATGGAAGATTTGGGCATATTGCTAACCAGTGTAGATTGAGAAGAAATCAATGGAATGACTGGTCTGGACAAGGAAATGTTGTGTGTTTAAATTGCAACAAATAGGGTCACATTGCAAGATTCTGCAGAAACAAGAATATGGATCGAAGAGGTCTGACATACAAGGGAAGGAATATGAAGAAAGATGATAAAGGAAAAGGGAAAGTGACTATGGATGAAATAAGAGATCAGATGAAGAAGACATGGGTGAAGAAGAGTTCTTCTGTTGCAGGAAATGAGCTAGCACCAGAACTTGATTCTTGTAATTCCTCTGGGAATTAGTTTTAGGCCTCTGGCCTAGAGGGAGCTGTCAAGAAAATCTTTCAAACCCCATGCTGGTAATTGACACCGGGATGCAGATGAGTGATGTGGCTACACTGATGATCTACAAATTCTAAGGAAATAGTTGGGAAGGATATTACGTTGAGTTGAAGGTCTGCAAAAGTTTTTGTTTGATAACTAAGAAAACAGGGTATCTGGATGAGTTAGGGAAAAAGCATTTATTACAACAAAATTTAGGTGTGTGAGTTATAAAAAGAAACTTGAAACCCTCATTTTCCACTTTGTGTCGAAGAAAAGAAGAAGGAGAATGATCTGCATCAGAATTTTGAAAGCATATTCGGCGGTGGAACCTTAATCTATCAGGTACTTCTATTCTATTGAGAAATTTTAGTCTAATTTGGTGTGTAGTTGAAAAAATTATTTTCAAGTCATGAGTACGAAAGGCAAAATGGAGCAAATCACATAAATGATAAAACTAGATGAGTATAGGAGTGAGAAGATTAGAGCTGAAAGAAACATGTTGTCACCCGATGAATTGAAATGGTTGAAAGGAGAAAAGCACAAAAGCTTGGATATTTAGAGTGAATTCCCCTATTTCGTAAACGTAGAAATTGTTGAGTTTATTTTGGACAAATTGAATGATGATATTTTGACTTTGGATAAACCCTACCATATCTCAAGAGAAGTGATTGGAATTGTAACTGGGTTATGCAAAGTTGGGGATGTGCCAAGGAAGAAAATTTGAAATAAAGAAGTCAAATCCCTAATTAGAGTTATTGGAGATCAAAGGGCATTGATAATATACACAATTAAAGATTCAATGATAAGGTACATGGCACATGGAATATCCTACAAAATATGTTTCAGAAGCAAAGAAGGTGTAACTTCGGCAGGTATTGTTTACATTTCACTCAAGATGATAATGGAAGATCAAGATTTTGATCTTTGTGGATTATTGAAAGATCAACTGATGGAGAATGTGCAATTGACAAAGAAGACAAATTACCCTTTGAGGTTTGGTACTTTTGTTATGTGCCTTGTAATGTATTTCCTGAATTGCTTACCCTTGAACAACAACGTAATATGGAAAGAGAGTGAACCGGTTTGCAAGCAAATTTACATATACTCTAAGAATTTGGCAAACTGTGATCAAGTATATGAAAGTTACTTTAAGGGTTTGCTAAGGAAGTTTGGGTCATTTGGTATTCCCATTTTGGTAAGGGAACTTGAAGTTGTTTCCTCCTATGGTGAGATAGAGAGAAAGAATAAAAGAGTAAAATAAATTGTTGTTTGTACTCCACCAACATGCAAGACTCCGAGAGTTGAAGGGAAAGGAAAATAACAAGTGATTGCAGACATACCTAATGAGGAATTTTATAAGGAAACTAAGTACACCCTAGGAAAAGAACTGGAAATAGTTGAACTAGAACAAGAAAAGGAAATGATAGAAGGAAGTGAAGAAGAAGGTGATTTAACCAAGGAAGAGCTAATGCAACTTATTCATGAGGAAGATGGAATGCAGAAAATTGAGAACGTATGGTCTATCAGACCTTCATATGAGCAGGACATGATATTAAGAATACTAAATGCTCATCTTGTGCACAACCATATCAAATTAGAGAGTTTGAAAAATACCTTTCCAGAAGAGATGATTGAATGCATAAAGGAAATCATGGACTTTGAGTCTCAGAACAAGGAAGAAGAAGAAGCGATCCTACACCTGAAGATGCAGTACAAATTGTCACTTACCAAGATGAAAATGCACATGAAACAACTAGGGCAATGCATAAGCACAACAAACAACATCTATAACTATTATCTTCGATGGCCTTCAACAAGTACAAGGAAAAGCTAGAACAAATTGAAACAGAACTGAGCAATATTGGAATTTTTTTTAACATGTCTCAAGATCATGATGGTGCAATCAAGAAAAGGATTAAGGAATTATAGACAGAGCATACAAATTCTCAGAACACTAGGAACAGGATTGTTGACACCCTTTGGAAAGTGAAGGACATAACCGAATGTAGGCTGGAACAATTGATTGAGATACTGAGGAAAGGAGAAGTATTAGAAGAAGCCTTCACCATTCCAAAATCCCTCATCAAGATTATCAACTGGACATCTAAAAACAACAGCATGATCATAATCACTGAGATTACAGTGGAAGCATGGAAGAAGTTTCTTCCGGAGATGAAGGAAAAGTACAAAATAATCTTCAAATAGCGGTTGTATTTCTTCAAATTTTTGAATAAGTTTTTGGTTTCACTTCATAGGGGGAGAAAGAAAATATTTTATTATCTTTTTTTCATTGATGTCAAAGGGGGAGAGAGAGCAATGAAAAATTCCTTATCAAACTCAGGGGGAGTTTTGTCAAGTTTTGTCAGTTATGGCGTTGTGAAGTTTTGAAGGTTCCGACACTTAGTCATTTTTCACTAAGTGTTGCCATCAATGCCAAAGGGGGAGATTGTTGGAATATGGCTTCTAGTGTTGTCATTGATGGCAACCTAAGTCATTGATCCGGTCCGCACTTCAGTATATAACCATACCGGAAGACAAAATAAAGAATAGGGTATCCAGGTGAAGTTGAATCTGTCAAGTGGTTTGCATTATAAGTTTATTAGTTTTGGTTGTGGATCTCAGGGAAAGTTGTTGGGTATCTAAAATGTATTATTCTTGAGTTTTATGTTGTCGCATCAAGTGGTGTACGAGTTAGGAGATCCGGTTGCTTGATTTTCTATTCATCAGTGTATGAAGGCCGACTAAGTGAATGTTGGGTGTTGCAGATGTTCAAGGAAAAATTGTTTGGAGTATCCTCATATTGAAGATTTTGTTTTAGGTCCTAACTATGCTATGGCCGACTTTTGTGGATGCACATTAAATGTTGCTTATGATTTGAGTTGATAGTTGGAAAATATTTTCTATTTTATTGAAGCTGACATGTAGCGATTGAATCCTTGATAGCAGATATATATAAGAGATTAGTTAATTCATTTTGTACGGTGTTCGTGGTGTGTTCGATATGTGTTGTGAATTTTAGAAGAATAGTTGAGAAATTTCACTTGTGTAGTAGAGGATTTTGTGAAGCGAATTGAGGCAGAACAGAGCAAAGTGCAAAATCAGACAAAAGGTCTAGAATCTAATATATGAGCCTAATCAGAATTGTAATCAGGCATTTGTAGATGCTATTTTCTTAGTTCAACTTTTTGATGTAATCCAAATCTTTTGTAAGGCCGTGAGCCTTCCTGATTTTGAGCAGTGAGCTCTAGGCAGTGTGCCTGAATGCAAGTGCATTCCCACTTTGTAAATCATTTATATTTGAGTACTCAAATTTGGATTGACCTCCACCGTGGTTTTTCCTCTAACGAGGTTTCCATTTAAAAATCCTTTGTTTTATGGTGTTGTGGCTTATTGTGTTATGTTCATGCAACTTTCTTTTGATTGAATGTTATAGGAACTTGAGAGAACATATTAATAAAGTTAAAGATTGCACAACACTGGTTCACCCCCCTCTCAGTGTTGCTTGATTCCAACAAAGGCTTCATTACTTAGTGTATTGCGAGCACTTTCTTTCTCCTCAGTTTTATCATTTATATTTCATTTAGTTTACTTTACTTTAGTTCTATTGTTCTCTATTATCTTCCCGCATTTCAGGAGTCCTTAGCTATCAAAGTAGAAGTAGTTATTTAGCTATTTTTTGTGATGGTCTCAGTTTTCAGTCCATACAAGATGCCAATGCACCTCTAGGACGCTAGTGTGTCATGTTGTTGTCCATGTATCATACTACTGTCAGTCTATCTAGAAAATAGATATGATCTACTCTTTTTGATTCTTGAACTCCCACATTTTATTCCATCACTTAAGCTTTATTCCTTGAGGTAGTTTAGGGAAATTCACTCCTCATAGACTCTTTGGTGTCTTAGAGACTTGGGATTAGTGAATCCCCCTTCTCTACACCTATAATAATAGTAATAGATTAAAAAATAAAAAAGTAGAAAAATTTAAGTGTGTGGAAATGTCTAGATCATCAAGGTGTAAATTATAAGTAGATAAAAATAAATTATTGCTTTATTTTTAGTTAAGAGGTATTATCAATTATAAAATAATTAAATAATGATGAAATATTTAACTTAATATTTTGATTATAAACTAAAGAATTTAGAATAATTTTCTCATAGAAATTGAAGAAACAAGAGATATGGAACATAATGATATGGTCTAGATTTGACATTTGATGCAACTCTTTTATCTATTTAAGAGTAGGATGAGGATTTTGGAACCTTTGTTCTATTTTTTATGCTTTGGTTCTAGTCTCTATGTTAAGAGTACACATCCACATGAGGTTGTATCAAAATTTGTGTAATGGTGCTCATACAAATATGATCATGCATTCCTACATTGACATCCTCTACAACCCTACAACTTACACTTTCCATGAAAAATGGGTGTCTAGATAGTATGGTTCCCCATGCACTTTATGGGTTTATTTTAAGGATTTTTAACGTAAAAAATTCCTTGATGATGATCAAACCTCACATATATTTGATAGGATTGAAGAAGGGATGCCTTAGAAATGTAGAAAAAGTATAAATGTGAGGTAAAAAAGAAGTGCAACTATTAAAATTACATTAAAGGATCATGTTATGTTTCATAATGCCCATTAATTATTATTTATTCTAATTGCTTCTATGCATTGTTATTTATTGGTAGTTGTGTGTTCATCCAATTGATTTATTATTTAATAGGTAGGATATGCTCATTTATGGTCATTTGGATATATGAGATAATAAACATATGATGAAGGGGCATCCCAAGTCCAACAAAAATCTTACAATGAGCTAGAAATTATGATAATTGTTTTTATAGTTTTTACCCTTAGAGGGAGCACACAAGGGAAGATTAATGTAGAAGGATAAAGTATGCATTAGAGTATTAAAGTGGGTTTGGGTGTAGATATGGAGTGTATGATTCAGGCATAGAGAGTTAAGATGAAAAATACATATGGATGGATAATAAATGAATGTGTAGATCATCACACATTGGTTGGGCTTACATGACAAGTGTGATTGTTTTAATTGCATGTAATGGCAACATAAGGATGAAATAATAAATACAAGTAGATGAATGCCTTGGGTTATGTCTAGATTATATTTATTGATAGCTATCAGATAATGATCTCCTAGGATTGATAACATTGTAGAAGGTTAGTGGGGAAGTGACAACCATGTTAGAATGCATAGACTAGGAGTAGGTGATTTCAAATTTTTGTGGTAGAGATTTTAGGCACCAAGTGTGCCTATATGTACAATAACACCATATATTCTTGGGGAATTTTGGTGGAGACCCTCCTAGGGTGTGAGGATATATTATATCTAGGAAGAGTTAGAGAGTTTAGGTCTACAAGATAAACTATGTGTGTAAGAGTTAAAGTGCTCCAATATAATCAAGGGGAACACCCTTTTAAATATGTAACCATTTGTTCACATTTATGAATTCATTTTAATTTTCATATTAATATTAATATTATTTATATAATTTATGTTGTTGTATGTCTAAGGCTATGTTGACACTATTTTTTGTATATACTAAATTGATGTGATTCCACACTTTAGTAGACTCTATTTAGAAAAAATGATTTTAGAGATAATAGTCACTAGGCTTTCACATGTATGGGGTTAAGGTTTGAATCTAGGTATTTTTATTAATATTATTCATGCAATCTTGACTTTTTTTTTGGTTTGTGCATTTCCTATGTTCATTAGTCCATTAATCTTCTACAATAGCCAATCCAATAATATGATTGGAATTGCCAAAATCACCTTAAAGTTAATGTTACATGTCTAGTGGGGTTCCTCATCTAATCTCACATCTCTTCCTTATTTATATTTTCCTATGTACCTTAGTTCATATCAATATACTTACCAATGGACCCTATGTAATTGATTTGTATTTTCTCATGGATCCACTAGCCATTCATTTCCTACCACATGCCACCTTGGTAGCAATGGTAGGCCCAATTTTTTGATGTGGTGATATGTGTTTTCCTTGGCGGGACCTAACCCATGCACATTGATAAATGTTCATTTTTAATGCTCATGGATTGAATTCTCTTGGGGTGATCTATTCTAATGTTAATGGTCCATGACTTCAATACTTTTGGTTCATGCTTATTTTTATTTCATGGATTCACCAAGACTATCAATATATGGTGTCATATGATAAAAAACCTTGGTCATGGGTCTTAATATTATTTAAAACCTTTTGAATTACACACCCACCCTTAGTAGCTTTAATACATTCAACATTCCATGTAGACCAATCCTCAAGCTTACAAACGAATTTGACAAACTCAAGATGGTACATGGCTGATTGATTTTATTTTTAGCATGGTGGTAATCTATTAAATCCATTAATTCTTTTTTGGTCTTTATTAAAATGGTTGTGGCTATGTTGGTATAATTTTGATAATTTCCTAGTCATTCCATCCTATGGGTTTCTATTATATCTAAACTATGATTTTTTTTGATATTTTTAGTGCACTTTTTCACTCCTTGGTGATGTGGTTGAGTCTATTAAAGATTTTAGGGAAATGATTATTGTTTTTAGAGCTTATTATCTATGGATAACTATATAGACCATCACATTTAGGTTGGTAATGGATTTATTTTAGGAATTGGTTTAGACATGGATAGAGGTGGAATTTTCTTCTTATGTAGGCATGCTTTATGATTTTTTAATATAGAGGATTTGAAATGTATTTATCATTCACATCAATGGAAGGATATTACATGACTTATTATACCCAAAGTCATGATCCAAGAAGGATTTTATTCCTATACATGTATTATCCCTCTTGAAAATATATAAATGTAGATTTGAAACTTAGTATTGTTGGTAACACAATGTGATACCTATCTTCCACACTCAAGGTTGAATGTAAACTTTAATTTCTATATAGGTATAAAAAAGGATGTTTATAGGGTTGTTTTGTGAGACAATTTATTTCTCTTTGTTTCCTAAAATGTATTCTATGGGATCAATTGATGTATGTTGTAATAATATAAGTAATTTATATTGCTTGTAGGGGTTGTAGGGAGGTATAATATATTTAGGTAGTTTCATAATCAAATGTATCCATGGATGGTAATATTTTTCTTAGGATATTGGTTTAAGCCTAGATTATGAATCTCTCATATTACATTTACTAGTGTATGATTTTAGAGCTATTTGTTTTCATAGAACTATAAAAATACCAAGAATGCTTCATGGTAAATTTTTTATTAGTGCATGCGAATTTATATTTATTGGAGATATATTTTAAGTATGTCTAATGATGAAACACTCTATTATTGTTGTGATATGTGAACAACGCATATTTCTAGTTCTATCATAGTTTAGATATATGCCTATTTGTTTCCACTAAATATTGTAAATATATTTCCCGATAGATTTTTCACTAGTATGATTGGATGATAGAACAATATTTTGATATAAAAATGTTAAATCATTTTATTTTTATTATAGCTTAAATTTTCCCTACTTACATGTTTAGTCTAGCATTGTAACTTTTGGTTATATCTCAAGAGATCTTGCACATGAGTTATATTTTTATAAGATTATGTTTGTAGGATTCTTTCTCACCTTCTATCCCATTTATTTAGTAGTATATGTGTTAGGAGATCCATAACATGACAAACATTAAAAGGGCTATGAGAATGAGACATCAAGATGCATTCATGTATGATCTATAGGGGAATTTATTTTAAGTTTAATAAAAACCTATTTTTCATCCATTAGTTTCACATTCATGATTAATTTATATTTTCTTATATAATGATCTCTATAAGGTCTACCTATGGCTGCCATTAGGGTAGGACAATTAAGGCCTTATTTTTATTTGATTTCTCTTTAATTGTCATGTGAAGAGGCCTCGATGATCACCCTCCTAAGCTATATGAATATTGAATAAAAAGAGGAATTTCTATAATCCTATCACTTGGCTCAAAGAAGATATCTTTTATTGATGATTTTTTCCTCTATTCTTGCTTTTTTTCTCCCCTCTTGCATGAACTTAGTGAGTATTTTCTCTAGATAAACAAGATTAAAATTTTGAGAGAAAAATGTTGCATGGCTTAGGAATCCCTTCACTAGCACCCCTTTTCATGATATATATTAAATCATATTAAAAAAATGTTATAGCTTTGGGATAAAAAATCTTAAACAAGGTAAGATATATTGGATTATGGTTGAAGGATCATAATAGTGGGTTATTGAGGTGTTTCAAGTTAGAGAAAAACCTACAATGTGGTTGAGTTGTGGAGAATGAATGAAGAAGGAACACATAATATATAGGAGGTTATATATTTGGTGATGTTCAAACTTAGTTTGATGTCTAAAGGAAGAAACCAGGGAGTGGAAGTGCTAAAAAAATACTAATGTAATATAGTTAGATATGTAGGGAAGGATATTGAGAAGGAATTATTCTCTATTGTGAGTATATGGGAAGAGAACGTGGCATGATGAGGATGGATAAAAAAGAGCCAAAAAAAAATTTGAATAAAAATATTGCCTTGTGGAAATAATTATGGAGATGATGGATCATTTGGATATGTTGTAAAAAGAATCAATGTGAAATGATAAGAGGGTTGCAACAAAATAAATCTTTGGTGTAGAAGCACCAATATTCTCAAGAAGAGAAAATATTGAGGAAATGAAGCAATGTGTGTTATAGATAAAGTGTTGTTTTACATAAGATAAAATTATGGACCCTAAGAAAATATATTTTATAAAGAGAGGGCTCTATGATGGCACTCTAAAGTGTTGAAGAGATCTACAAGAGTGGAGATAATGCAAAGGAAAGACATAGGTGTAGGAGTGGGACTAAATGGTATACAAAATTTTGGAACATTTAGTGTATCCAAGCATATAAATAGAGCGATTACCAAGGCTTGAAGCTAGTAGAAGTGTGAAAGAGATGAGCACCTTTAAAGTCAATACATAAAGTATAAGCTACATAAATAGAACCCTATCCAATGGAGAAACAAGGAGAAAAAAAACCTAGGATGATTATACATAATAATTAGAGGTTGACGAAATCCTCACAAAGGAGGGGATGAAGGGTGAGATATCAAATGAACTGACCCAAGAAAAGGAAAGAACTAAGAGAGTGCTAGATGGTAGTAGAAGAGTTCCTACAAGAGGCACAAGGGGATAGTGGAAGCATGCAATATTATTTTCACAAGACTTGGATCTAAATCCCAAGGGGAATATAATGAAGAGGAGATAACCTATGGTTGGAGTGTTGTCCTAGAGATAAATACGTGTTTCTTTGTGTGTGAGCTATATCATGCATGGAGGAGAGTGTAATAGTGCATGTAGAGAAGGAATTATCTCAAAGGAAGATATAAGAGAATAGAAAAGGTAGGATATGGGGATTCCTAACCCATAAAAGATAAAGTATTGTCATGGAGAGGAACTAAAGGAGAAGGAGGTAGATTTAATTATATTGTAGCTATCCAAGGTGGCATTAGGTAGCATGCATGTAGTGATGGCCAACAATGGTGCAATGATGAATACTTAAGAAAGTATTTGTAGAAAGAAATAATGTGTAGATATAGTAGCATATGATGGAAAAAGGGAGTCAAAGAGAGATGGAATAATCACATATTTTTTGTAGAATATTATGTATTTTTATGGAAGGAGGATTCAACATAAGCACATGGATGTTTAATGGAGGGTGTCATGAGAGATAGAGATTGAGTAAAATATATAAAGAGAAGGGGATATTAGAGGAAAAAATTAGATGATGGTAGGTAAAAACCAACATAAGAAGATGAAGAGGAGGGGATGGTAGACAAATCATGACATCACAAGGTTCAAGTCAAGACATAACAAAGGTATCATGACTAAAAGGAGAAGGGAATTTTATGACCCATGAGGGGTCAATACGATAATTAGGAGAGAAGGCATGCTTAAATGTAAACATTTGGTAAGAGGAATATTTGTGACCATTATGCCTGATGATATTAAGAGTGGTTCTATAACTTGTTCCAAAGTGGTGAGTAAGGTGTCACATTATTCTTACCTATGGATTTTGATGTAGGGGATGATAAATTTTAGAGTTTTTTTTCATATTTTTGACTCAATAAGAAAGTGTTTTAGGATATATATTTTATAAGAAGCAAAAAGTGTGCTAGAGTATTAGAGAGGGTTTAGGTACATGGATGGATTATATGTGTTAAGCATAAAGATTAAGTGTTTTTTAAAAATTTACGATGAATAATGTATATGAATGGAGGGTACAAAAATGTGTAGAGCATAACACATTGGTTGGGATTGTGTGATAAGAATGAATTTTGTGGATTTTCGAAGATGTTTTTCTTGGTTATAATGCTCAATCATGAAGTGTGTATAATATAATTCCTACTACTCTATTGGTATAAGATTCTCTTAGTTTAAGTGTATGAAGGATCATTACTTCCAAAATTAGTGCCTATTCATTAGGTCATAGAGTCACAACACATCATGAGAGATAACAAATCAAAATCATAAAGGACTATGATATGTGCATAATCATACAACACAAATATGATATCACATAACTGAGAATACTTAGTAATCCATCCCTAAACTATAGAAATTCATATTCCATAGATAAATGGCCATTACAAATATTTCAATATCTTAGAATATTATGTTTTTCACCAATATATATTACATTCATACCAACAAATGTGGAAAGATGACACCCTAAGATATATTTTCTTTGAAAATTCACAAATGGATCTATGAAGACATTCAATTACATAAATATCTTATAATATTAACCTCCTTGTGATTTAAAAAAATACTCTAATGGTGTCTAGATTTGTAGGAGTTGAAACCCTAGAAGCTTTTTTGGCCCACAATTATGTGGAAATTTGAAATAAACCCCTTATTTCTAGAAATGAAATGGAATATATGGTACTCTATTTGTTGTCCTATTTATTCAAGGATTAAGGAGGAATTGGTGGTCAACCCATGATTTTTTTGAAAGGGTAGCTTGGATCTTGCATGACAACCATCCACATTAAAAACACAACCATCTCATTACTCAAAAAATAACATTTGAAGTACCTTAAAATACACATATTTAAGGTGGAAAGCTTTTTTTTGGTGGGAAAATTCCTTTGGATTAATTATGGAATAAAATTTAGTCATTGATGGAAACTAGGGTTATGTAGAGAGGTGGGTGGTAGTGAACAATACAAAAAGTAGGAGTCTCAGAGTTTGAGGATTAGGTGTTAGTGAGAAATTATAAACCATACAACTTGTTGGGGATCAAGAATCAAAAGTATTACACACATCATGTTCAAAGAAAATAGATAAGGGTTCGCTCACATATTTGAATCTGAAAGGATATGTGACAAAAGTTGTCAAGAGTTGAGGATCATAGACACCAATGAATCATAAGGAATGCAAATAAGAATAGCTATAAACTTTCAAACTTGATAAAAATAATACAGTAGTAAATATCATGGATTGGGGGTTGGGGATACTTAATAACTCATGCCAAACTTGTATCACATTATAGGTATTCATACATATTTGACTCCAAAAAATATATGAAGGAAAATTTTAGAAGTTAAGGATTATGGATACCATGAAACTCATGCCACAAAGGATTTGGTTAAAGAGATGACCAAAACTCAAAATCCAAAATCTAACTTAGTGTAAAGGATCAAGGAGTTAGGGTTCAGATGAAAAACATGTTGATTTAAAGAAAAGCGAAAAATATAGATGAAGGAAAAGGAAATTAGAGGTTATAAGAAAAGAATTATGGGAAGGAGAACTCAAAATTTTGACAAGAAAATGGGATGAAGGTGAGGGTTGGGGAAATATTGTACCCAAATGGGATGTTTTGATATCTTGACAGGGACAAAGGAAAGAGTAGAGTTGGGAGTAAAGGCATAACAATAGGAAAATTTTGAAACTCTGACATAAGCACAATCCTTATAAATTTGAACATAAAACATCCATACTCAATTTTTTTGGGATATTTTCAACTTCCAACATGTGATAGACACATGGGGGATGAAGAAGAATACTTATGTAAACTTTGACTTAAGGAGACCCATTAGGAATGATCTAAAATTGGTTATCTATGATGGGAAAAATAAGGAAAAAATACATAAGGGTATGTGAATCAAGAAAAATGGACAATCAAATGAGGTTCCAAAATTGGATTTAGCTGGGGATGTGTGTCTATTTTAGGCACAATGAGAATCTAGCTACCTCTAGGATGTAGACCAAAGGTGAACCACTAGGTGGGGGAAAGACAATGACATAAGTTTCATCATAACCAATAAGATTCATGACTGCTTAAAGACACCCACACAATATATACAAGACACAACACAAAATAATGATACATCATATACAAGGTCAGGTCAATACTTATAAGAAGCATTGATATCCCATATTATCATGAACCAACTTCACAAGCTCTTTGGATAAGCTCTTGAGCTAGTATGCACCATCACCATACCCCTAAATAAATTTAAATGGCCATACCACAAGCCATATTATTCTCCATATAAAACATATTAGTAGCCTATTATGATATTTATATAGTAGCATACATATTTGGAGTTGCAACTTAGACATTCCTTGCTTACTATCATTCCATCAAAGGGAAAAAATTTTTCTCCAAGTAAAATATGCCATTCCTACTCCTATGTCATCTTTGAGGTGACAAAAGGTGGATGCATATTTAAAATTTACCTCATTTAACTCTATTGCATCCAAACTTGCACCAATATCTTCCTAAGATGTTATCTTATTCCTCCATGATGCACACCTCTACTTGTAATCATGTGAAGACCTACTAATTAATAGGTATTTCCTTCCCATATTCATTCATTAGGAGAAAAAACAATAGTAGTGACATAAGATTTTTCAGAGGGGAAAAGAATGAAAGGTTCAAAATAATTTGAACCTACTAAGGTTGGTGCATCATTTAGAGCTTCCTTGATTTGCACATATGCTCTAGTTGGTTCCTTACTCCATACTAGTGAACCTTCTTAATTTTAAATATTTGATAGGATCAAGGAAAATGAGGAAATAAAAAATGGTATGATCTTCATCCTAATATTATAAGAGAATTATAGGTCTAATATCAATTCTTGGGACTTCAATTGTGGTGTTGTAAGTATCCTCTTCAATGTGTATGTGTCTCTCTTCCCTTTATGTATGTTGAAATCTTCATCATTTGATAGGTCCATTTGACAATGTAGAAGATCAAGACATTTGCATAAGGAATTAAAGGTATGAATTGATTGCGAGAAGGAACATTTGGTTCTTCATTCCTCTATTTTTTTACATATTATACTTCTAGTGGTTGGGGATAAATTTATTGTGCCTCATCATGAGTATTTGACACATATTTCTCTTCACTACCCACCACTACACTAGATCTTTCTTTATCTTTGTCATCTTCTTTGTAATACTACTACTCCTAATTTTAACCTTTGTCATTTGCAAGTTCTTACCACCACACATATACAACTTATTTGATCTAGCAGAAGTATCAATTTGTTATGTAGGCACATGTCCATCTCTCAACTAATATTTTTTTTGAACTTGCACTACTACTATATCTACATGGCATGTTCTATCTATTGAATTTTTTTTGTCATTGATGTCAAAGGAGTAATATCAAGGAGTAGTTTCCTTGATGACATATAGTGTTCACTAATGTCTAAGGACTAGTGTCAGTAGTATAGTGAGAATTAAATCTAAAAGTACTTGAATTATCAATATCAGTGTACATTTTGAGAACAACGAATTTGATTGCTTATCATATGATTAGAATATCATGTCTAAATCTATTTATGTTAATAAGGGTGATCCAAAAGTCTGATCCAAAATGTTTCATGTTGTTACTTAGGGTGAAGAGATTTCTCTAGAAACACATTCATGTTCTATATTTCTTCCTGAAGACAAGTTTAACTCTATGGTTTAAATGGAGAGTATGTCTACACATATTCTAACATATTTCATAGTTTTCAAAAGTTATGTTCATCATGCAATTTTTTTGAAGTGACAAAAGGGTCATTGTGCTATATTCAACCAGTGCTGATTCCAAAATTGTGTGGCAAAAAATAGTAGAATGCAACATTTGAAGATAGCTTGGGGAGATAAAATAGGTCCAAGTTAAGGTTCCTATGGAAGCACATGACATCATGTTGATTTGGTGTCAAAAAATTTGATTTAGGACCTACCCATTACACACCCCATGTAATTTGAATTTAGGTCCACTCTATGCCATCCTAGTTAATTGTGGATCCCTAGCCGATATCAATGAAGGATTAATGCAATGTCTTATATATAATTCAGATCTCACTTCACATGATAAGTGTGTATGTATTTGAATGTAAGAACAAAGTGAGAAAGCGTGTGAGTAGTTGTGCAAGCAAGTGTTATTCAATGTGAGTTGCATCTCAATCATCATGCACCATCATTAGAAGATCATAAGCAGTTCAAGAGAGTGTCTGAAGAAAGTTTAGATCTAGTGTAAGTTGTGTAATTAACAATAAAGTTCCACAAGCCTTATCTTTGTAATCTAGTAGAATTAGTGTTCTACTTATTGAGTTGGTGCTTAGATCTTTGTATTAGGGATTGGTGTCTCCAATAGGTTAGTGCTTTCAAATACAATTGGGGATTGATTTCTCTGGTAGGTTGGTGCCTAAATCACATTACAATTCCTTTATTATATTACTACTTTGTGAGGTTGGATTTTGATAGTAGATCTAAGCAACTATTCTCACTGTTGTTTCCCATCTTGGGTTTCCACGTATATCTGGTGTTTTCATGTGTGAATGTGTGTTTATATGGATGCCTTATTATTAGTAGATATATTGATTCAAGTTTCAGGTTTTGATATATGTGTTGAAGTAAAGAGTTTTAAATATATTTGATCTACTAATTCACCCCCCTCTCAGTAGATTGTGTACCTTTCATTATCTTCACATGATACTTTGGACTTATGGGCTAGCTACACGAGTTCCCTTAGCTATTCAATGTTGTGAGTATACAACTCATACTACTTTATATTAGTACTATAATCTCCTTGAAAAACCATATCAATTGCTTCATAACCATTGTACTCATCTTCTTCTTCTATGGAGTCATATCTACATGCATCATATTGATCATCCTCACTTTTACAGTATTGAGTATAGTATTCCTCATAATGAAGGTCTTCCTCTCTACTCATTGAGAGGGCATTTATAATTTTAAGTGTGGCAAATTGAACTTCTTGCAATTCAAGATTTGTAATAAGTTGTTCTTGTTCAAGGTGATGGAAACCTCTTCATATTCAAAATATTATTTGTATGACATATTGAGAGGATGGAGATATTGGTTAGCAACATGTGTTTCTATATATTGATATCTCATGCTATAATTTTGCATTGTAGTATCTATTCCCATCCATCCTACCAAAATGTATATGTAATTTATTTCTAATTGTGCCTTTTGTAGTTGGACTATTACCATTTATTTTTGTGTCTCCTTTTTGATGAAATTAAAATATTCATCTAGTTCATCTTTATAACTATATGACATGTCAAGAGAAGTAGAATATTGGAAAACAAGACATGCAATACATTTTTAATCCCTATCTCTTTCACTAATAGTCATATGATTTCTCCTTATTTTATAATCAAACCTATGGATTTGCTTATGTTTTCTAACTATGTTGCAATATAAGTATTTTAAATTATATATGTGTTGATCTCTTGAATCTAAAAACAAATAATTTCTACTTTATGTTCCTACTTTTGAATCCATATAGGTAGGTCTAAATTTGACTCACCATTATTTTGAGTCTTGCACATTGTTCTTTATCTCCTTGAATGAGTTGTGGATTGTTCTTGTTCTTGATATCATTCTGTTGAAAGTATGAGCAAGTTTGGTGGTGTTGTCATTAATGTTGTCATTGATGTCAACACAGTTCAGTATGTTGCGAATTGTACATGTATAGTTGAGATGCTGCTGAGATGTTGTGAGTACATGGAGCTATCTTCATGATGTTGCAGATGTGCTGAAATGATGAGTTTCCAAGTGCCTTTGATAAAATTAATAAAGAAGAGAAGTCAGAGTTATGAATGTGTTCAAAATGTGCTCTGGTATGTGCTCCGTGTTTCTCCTATGTTGATCCTATGCTTGTGTGGATTTGAAGGTTTGCTAATGTCGATCTTCTGATGATATCTCCTGAGTTGTAGCTTCTGGGTTGATGGTATGTGAAAGCTACGTTCACCGGTGTGTGAACTGTTCTGGTAGAGCTGGTCTTTTGTGGACTAGGAGAAATTTTTCTGCTCCACAGTCCTCTGCTGTTCTATTTCAGATCTTGCGGATTTGGCATATGTCTTATAGTGGTGTTATCTTGGTTTTGGAAAAGATGCGTGTGGTTTGGTGATTCGAAAGTCATGTTTCTGAGTTGTTGTATGTGTTTGCACAATCTGGATGGAATGATGGAAGAAGTTCGGTGTTTGAAGATTGTTTCATTTTTTGTGGATGTATTTGAAGGAATATGAGATGTGTTCTCGTGCATAATGAAGCATGTTGTGTTGTCCATGTGTCATCTTCTTGTTGGGAAGCATGTACATCAATGCTCATTTGTGTTTTCATTAGGTTTGGCCGACCTGGTGTTTACACTTCATTTGAAGAATTAAATTTAATTAAGGAAGCATGTGGTTGATCTGAGACATTATCTTTTGGTCTTGGATAAATGTTTTATTGGTCCACTCTCATTCTTTTCCATTGCGGGAATGTTGAGTTGTCAACCTAATTTGAATTTATGAAATAAAATTTATGTGGCTGACCTTGTAGAAAGTTTCTAAGGTTGAAGATGGTATAAATGCAAGTCGGATAGCGAAGATTTGGATGTAGATGCAAAGTGACAAAGTAAGCTACAAAATCAAAAGAGTAGAAGTGTGAAAGTGAGTTGAGGCAACAATACTTCATTGTGTTAGATTCCTGAAGGTAGTGAGCTGAAGGTTTCTGCAATATTTTAATCAAGGTTGCAGATGTGTGCTAATTTCTATGGTGGATATTTTGTTCTCTTTTGTATCAGTAGGCAGTGAGCCTCCTTGTTGGATAATGATTCCTTTCTATAGGCAGTGAGCCTCCCTTGTAAGCAGTGAGCTTTGTGTTTAGACAGTGAGTCCTCTTCTAGGCAGTGAGCCCTTGGCAATGATCCTTAGTATTCGGTTTTATAATATCTTTATATTGTGAGTTAATCCTCACCATGGTTTTTCCCTCATTGGGTTTTCCACGTAAAAATATGGTGTTCATGTGTTGACTTTACTTTTTGTTATTTGTGTATCATGTTCATACTTAATAACATAATAGTGTGGTTGTGAGATTGATAGTGTTAAAGTTTTGAATTTGAATTTGTGTGACAACTGATTCACCCCCCCTCTCAGTTGTCCTACACCTTTTTAAAAATTGGTATCAGAGCTTTGGTTCCTTGGTGTAGAGATTAATCGCTTAAGGAAGATACGATGGCGCATAAGTTGGCGATCCTTATGTTTGAAGGATCTAATTATAGTGATTGGAAAGTGCAGATGAGAGGATATATTGTTTCTCTTGGTTACAATACCTGGAAGGTTGTTGAGACAAAGTATACTTCTCCAGCGAGTGGTCCTTCTACTGTAGATGAGGTTTTTTCTTATGAGGAGAATGAGAAAACGAGGTATACTATTTATAGTGCTTTATCTAAAACTGAGAAAACTAAGGTTCTTTCTTTAGACACTTCTTATGAAGTCTGGAAGAAGTTGGAAGAACTGTATGAAGGAAATGAAAGAGTAAAATTGACAAAGAAACTGGCGCAAAGCGCAGATATGAGAATTTGAAAATGGAAGAAGGCGAAGAGTTTTCAAGCTATTTTTGGAGGGTTGAGATGATAGCAAATGAAGTTAAGAATCAAGGGGGAAAGCTTACCGATGAAGATTTAATTGAGAAGATCTTGATCACCCTACCAGATTGCTACAGTGATAAGATCTCAGTTATTGAAGAGATGTATGATCCTAATAAGTATACTAAAGAACAATTATTCGACAGCTTGCAAGCATTTGAGATGAGAAAGTTCAAGAAAGAAGACAATAAAGAAGAAAAGAGAGAAACAACATTTAAGGAAATGAAGATTGAAGATGATCTAGAGAGTGATGGTTCTGATGAGTTGGAAGTGAATTTCACTAGGAATTTGAAGAAAGGTACCAGAAAGTATAAAGGTATGTTTCCCTTTAAATGTCTCAATTGTGGTAATATTGGTCATTATGCTTCAAGATGTATGAATAGAGCCGAACATAAGAAGAACAAGGATTATAAAGATAAGGATAGAAAGGATAAGAAACACAAGAAGCTGTATAATGTTAAAGAAGAAGCCAAAATCTCTAATGATGAATATGAAAATGAGGTTGATGACAGTGAATGCTTGTTTTTAGCTTTGGAAAAAAAATCTATATCTTCTAACCCTGGAAAATGTGCAAGCAAGAATGCTCTAGAGAACAAAAAGAATAATATGGAAGGTACTTTGGTCATCGCCTTTCATGCAAGGCAGGATGAAGACTACTGGGTGATTGATAGTGGATGTTCTAATCACATGATTAGAGATAAAAGTAAGCTCACTAAACTTGAAAAGTATGATGGTGGTTTAGTCATGTTTGGTGATGATTCAAGAGCTAAAATTTGTGGAAAAGGTACAATTAACTTTGATGGAGTACACAACACTGATGATGTATATTATGTGAAGGGTTTGAGGCATAACCTTTTGAGTGTTGGAAAGATGTGTAGCAATGGTTTTAAACTTGTGTTTCAGAATAATACCTGTGAAATTAGAAAAGGATCTTGAAATGGAGATATGGTTGCTATTGGAAGGAGAACTCATGGAAACATCTATCAACTTAAGGGAGTTGATGGTCAATTCCTTGTATCTCAAGTTAGTGAAATTTGGTTATGGCACCGGAGAATGGGACATGTAAATTTTTATAATCTAGTCAAAATCAGTTCAAAAGATATTGTCCAAGGTCTGCCTAGAATCATAAGGCCTCGCTAATACTATTTGCAGAAGTTGTCAGTTGGGAAACAAACAAGATGCAACTTTAAGGGAAAAGAGAAATCTACTATCAGAACACTAGAATTAATTCATACTGACCTTTGTGGTCTGACTAGAATAGGAAGCCTGAATGGTGATAGGTATTTCATGCTTCTTATTGATGATTATTCTCGAATGACATGGGTTTCTTTTCTTAGAGAAAAGACTCATGCTCTGGATAGGTTTAAAGTGTTCAAAGAAAGAGTGGAAAATGAAGTAAATTTGAAAATAAAATGTTTGAGATCTGATAGAGGTGGATAATTCACTTATAGTGAGTTTAATTCATTCTATGAACAACATGGCATAAAGATACAATTTTCTGCTCCGAGAACCCCTCAACAGAATGGGGTAGTTGAGAGGAAAAACATGATAAGATAGTTGCAAGAACCATGATGAAAGAATCAAATGTACTGTATGTGCATTAGAGAGAGGCAATACACACTGATGTTTATGTTCTTAATAGATTTCAAATTAGATTCAATAGCACAAAGTCTCCTTTTGAGTTATGGACTAGTAAGACTCCTACTATGAAGTACTTCAAGGTATTTTGAAGCAGATGTTAGCATTAGAAGAGATGATGAAAATCTTGAAAGTTTGATGCTATGCAGATGAAGAATATTTCTTTGCATTTATTACTAGCAAAGACATTAAATGTTTTAATAAAAGATTGAGGAAGATTGTTGGAAAAGTACGTAGAAAGTTGATGAAGACATGCATGTATCTATTGGAGATAAGTGGCTGAATCTGATAACCATCTGTGGACAAGTACCGAGAGAAGCAAGGAGAAGGAAGCAAGAGAAAGAAGAAAAAAAAATGGAGAAGAAAAGAAGAGAATGAATTGAAACCGCTATTAAGAACTTAAGTATGTATAGAAGAATCATCTAAAGGAACAGATAATTAGAGACAGAGGGAAGGTGAAGACAAGAAGGCAGCGCTGAGGTAAATCTATGCAATTGGGAAATTGAACCCAAGTCCGTGAGCATGCATGCAAGATGAGAGTTGATGAGCCAAGAAAGAATAGTTGTAATGTAAATAGAAAAGAATTAGAAGCCAGGGAATTAGTTCCTAGGACCCATGAATAAGAAAATGTAATTGGTCTAAAAAATGGGTGTTCCGTAATGTTGAATGAAAATGGAGAACTTGTAAGGAATAAGGTAAATTTGTATGCAAGTGGATATTCCATGTAAGTCAAGGCATAGAACTCTGAAGAGTTCTTTCCCTCGTGGCTAGAATGGAAGCTATTAGAATGTTTTATACTTTCTGCAACGCCATGATTTCAAAGTGTATGGGATGGATGTCAAGTCAAAATTTTTGAATGGTGAGTTAGAGGAAGAAGTGTACATGGAACAACTTGAAGGGTTTCAATTATTTGACAAACCGAACATGGTTTGTAAGTTGAAGAAGGCATTATATAGACTGAATCAAGCTCTTAGAGCTTGGTATGCAAGATTAGATAGATACCTAAAAAAGAAAGGATTTAACAAAGGCTTTGTTGACAACAATCTTTACTTCAAAGTGCAAGGTAACAAAATGTTGATAGTAGTTGTATATGATGATGATATCATATTTGGTGGAAATGAAGGCATGTGTAAAAGATTTTTTGAAGAAATGCAAAAAGAATTTGAGATGTCCATGATTGGCAAGTTGAATTTCATTCTTGGTCTTCAAGTGAATCAAACTGATAAAGGGATATTCATTTCACAATCTAAGTATGTAAAAGAGTTGTTGAAGAAATTTGGAATGGATGACTCCAAACCGGTTAGTACTCCTATGGTAACTAGATGTAAGTTGAGTAAAAATGATGAATTTGCTAAAATTGATTAGAGCAAATACAAATCTATGATTGGTGGACTGTTGTATCTTACTGCTACCAAACTGGATATTATGCATGCATTATGTCTAGTTTCCAAATTTCAAGTAGATTCTAAACAGGCACATGTTATAGTTGTAAAGAGGATATTTATATATCTTAAAGGTACACCAGATTATGGTTTATGGTATCTTAAGGGTACTGATTTCACCTTGAATGCTTATATCGACACAGACTAGGTTGGTTTTGTGGATGACTGGAAGATTACTGGTGGAGATGCTTTCTTTCTTTGTGGGAGATTGGTTTCTTGGTTGAGTAAGAAACAAGACTCAATTTCTTTATCCACTACAGAGGTAGAATATATTGCTGCAACATCCTGCTATACACATGTTTTGTGGATGAAGCAAACTCTGAAAGACATTGGAGTAATATGTGATGAGCCTATTCCTATTTTCTGTGATAACACAAGTGCTATAAACATTTCAAAGAATCTAGTTATGCATTCAAGAACAAAACACATATATATCAAATATCATTTCTTGAGAGAAAAAGTGTTGGAGAATGAAGTCAGATTGGAGTATGTGACAACATAGGAATAAATTGCAGATATATTTACTAAGGCTCTTCTGAAGGATACTTTTGAGCATCTTAGGGAGAGGTTGGGGGTCATTGGCCCTCCTAACTAGGTGCACATGGAGGTGCATCAGTCTAATGAATTCACAGATTCTTCATTTATCTGGACTGATGAATGGGTCTACTCTGCAGGGGGAGTATAAAAGGTTTTCATTGTTGCAGTATGAGTTGAATGGGTGCACTCCTAATGGGGAGTGATCAGAGTATTTGATCTTTTCCATTGATGTCAAAGGGGGAGAGAAAGTCATGTGAAAAATAGTTGTAGAGGAAGAGAAGGCGTTCTCCTGGAATATTGTGTAAGATGTTGTCTTTGATGGTTTTTCACATCATGTGTTGCCATCAATGACTAAGGGGGAGATTGTTGCAAGTATGAGCAAGTTTGGTGGTGTTGTCATTAATGTTGTCATTGATGTCAACAAAGTTTAGTATGTTGAAGATTGTACATGTATAGTTGAGATGCTGCTGAGATGTTGTGAGTACATGGAGCTATCTTCATGATATTGCAGATGTGCTGAAATGATGAGTTTCCAAGTACTTTTGATAAAATTAATAAAGAAGAGAAGTCAAAGTTATGAATGTGTTCAGAATGTGCTCCGGTATGTGCTCTTCATTTCTCCTGTGTTGATCCTATGCTTGTGTGGATCTAAAGGTTTGCTAATGGTGATCTAGTGATGATATCTCCTGAGTTGTAGCTTCTAGGTTGATGGTATGTGAAAGCTACATTCACCGGTGTGTGAACTGTTCTGGAAGAGTTGGTCTTCTATGGACTAGGAGAAATGTTTCTGCTCCATAGTCCTCCGCTGTTCTATTTCATATCTTGCGGATTTGGCATATGTATTATAGTGTTGTTCTCTTGGTTTTGGCAAAGATGCGTGTGGTTTTGTGATTTGAAAGTCATGTTTCTAAGTTGTATGTGTTTGCACAATCTGGATGGACTGATGGAAGAAGTTCGATGTTTGAAGATTTTTTCACTTGCTGTGGATGTATCTGAAGGAATCTGAGATGTGTTCTCATGCATAATGAATCATGTTGTGTTGTCCATGTGTCATCTTCTTGTTGGGAAGCATGTACATCAATGCTTATTTGTGTTTTCATTAGGTTTGGCCGACTTGGTGTTTACACTTCATTTGAAGAATTAAATTTAATTAAGGAAGCATGTGGTTGATCCAAGACATTATATTTTGGTCTTGGATAAATTTTTTATTGGTCCACTTTCATTTTTTTCCATCGCGAGAATGTTGAGTTTCTGACCTAATTTGAATTTATGAAATAAAATTTATGTGGCTGACCTTGTAGAAAGTTTCTAAGGTTGAAGATGGTATAAATGCAAGTCAGATAACAAAGATTTGGATGTAGATGCAAAGTGACAAAGTAAGCCACAAAATCAAAAGAGTAGAAGTGTGTGAAAGTGAGTTGAGGCAGCAATACTTCATTGTGTTAGATTCATGAAGGCAATGAGTTGAAGGTTTCTGAAATCTTTTAATCAAGGATGTAGATGTGTGTTAATTGGTGTGGTGGATCTTTTGTTCTCTTTTGTATCAGTAGGCAATGAGTCTCCTTGTTGGATAGTGAGTCCTTTCTTTAGGAAAAGAGCTTCCCTTGTAAGCAGTGAGCTTTGTGTTTGGACAATGAGTCCTCTTTTGGGTAGTGATCCCCTGTATTCGGTTTTATAATCTCTTTATATTGTGAGTTAATCCTCACCATGGTTTTTCCCTCATTGGGTTTTCCATGTAAAAATATAGTGTTCATGTGTTGATTTTACTTTTTGTTATTTGTGTTTCATGTTCATACTTAATAACATAATAGTATGGTTGTGAGATTGATAGTGTTAAATTTTTGAATTTGAGTTTGTGTGACAACTAATTCACCCCCCCTCTCATTTTTCCTATGCCTTTTTAACACATTCAAGTTTCCTTCTCTCTATTATTAAAAAAATTGATGTGAAAAATGATTATGGTTTGACTAAAATAGAGTTTCTACTCTTCACTTCAATTAAAACTTTAATAGCACAAGAAAATTGATTATGAAGAGAAAAAATATTTTCCTAACAATTAAAACTTTAAAAGTGCAAGAGAAGAACTTGCTTCCACATTTCGTTTCTATGCCTTTATGTTGGTATAAGTTGACATGCTATCAACTTTCCCATTAACAATGCTCTTCACAAGATCGACAAGGTAGGTAATATGAGAATACAAATTTATATCCCTAACAATGATGCCATTCTATTGGTTCAAAAAGTTGTAGGTTCCAAATACCTAAATCCAATCCATTATCTGAGTGTGAGGGGTGTCAAGATTATAAAAAACAAACTTATACTTTAGTAGGAAAACATTAGATCAATTTACTAAGCTAGGTAAGACCTTATTTGACTTTGGGCTTAGATAGGCCCAAGGGGCTTCCCTAGAGGTATCCTAAATAGGATCAAATATAAATAAAGATAGACAAGTGGATAAAATAATGTAGGAGTACATAGTGTGTTCATGACCCCAAAATTTGTCACTAGAACAAGGACTAACCTAATACTACAACCTTTATTAAGATGATAATAACATCATTAAATGATAACTTAGGACCTAGGTATTCACAAAATGACTCTATAGAATAATAACTAGTATGAATCATTGAATATGTTTTGCTTGGTTATAATGTTTAACATTGCATGCAATCTACTTTTGGAACTCCTACTCTACTAGCGTAAGAAGTTTTTAGTTTAAGTATGTGGTGGATCATTTCTTCCAAGATATTTTCCTATTCATCAGGTCACAAATTCACAACACACCATGAGAGACAATAAACTAAAATCACAAAGGACTATGAGATGTGTGTAAATATACATCACAAATATAATATCAAATAACTAAAAATACTTAGTTATCCAACTCTAGAATGCTTAAATACATATTCAATAAATAAATAATAATTATAAAGCTTGTAATATCTTAAAATGCTATAACATTCATAGGATATCTATTGCATTTTTATTAGCACATGTGACAAGAGGAAGCCCTAAGTTAGAAATTCCTTGAAGATCTAAAAATGGATTTGTGGAGACATTTAGTTACATAAATAATGTATAATATTAAAATCCTTGTGATATATAAAAATGTGACTCTAATGGAAATTAGATTTGTAGAAGTTGATACCCTAGAAGCTCCTTTTCCTTGTAGTCATGTGGAAACATAAAATGAATCACCTTACTTTTAGAATATGAATTGACACATGTGGAACTTTGTTAGTTTCCCTATTGCTTCAAGAATAAATTAGGCATATAAGGTGATCTTATATCCCATAAAATCCATTGAAATATTGGCTTGGAGCTTGCATTGGAACCATTTGCATTAGAAATGTATCCATCACATTAACGGTAACAAGGCATTCCTCATCCTCAATCACTTGCAACATATTTGAGTCTATACCTTTAAGGTCAATAAATATTTATGGGATGGAAAATTCCCTTGGAGTAGTTAGAGCATAAAATCTAGTCATTAATGGTAACCTATGTTGTGTAGAGAGGTAGGTGGAAGTAAACAATGTAAAAGTCAAGAGTTTTAGATTTTAGGGATTGGGGGTTGGGAATAAATCATAAACCATACTACTTGTCAGGGATCAATAATTGGGAGTATGAAATACATCATTTTCAAAGAAAATATAGATAACAGTACCTTTGAATCTCTAACTCCGAAAGGATATGTGAAGGAAGTTATTGGGATTCTAGGATCAAAGATACCAAGGAATTCATCCCACATGACATGTAAATAAAAATAGGTTTGAACTTGTGAACTTGATAAAATAATATACACATAAAAATTAAGGATTGAGAGTTGGGGATACTTAAATACTCATGTTAGAAGAATAAAATTTGAGGTATTCCTACATATTCAACTCCAAAAAAATATGAAGGAAAATGTCAAAAGTCTAGGATTGGGAGTACCATGGAACTCATTCAACAAATAATGTGGGTAAAGGGATGACCAAAATTTTGACTCTAAAAAGGTAACTTAGTGTTAATGATTGGGGACTTAGGGTTTATATGAAAAACATGTTTATAGGGAAAAGTGTAAAAAACCATCAAAGGCAAAGGGGAGTAGAGGTTGGAAGAAAATGGTGATGGGAAGGAGAACTCCAAAATATTCTTGGATCAATATCACAAGGAATGCAACAATAATTGCTCATTATTGTAAAATATGACAATATTTTGCATGGGTTCCTACTTGATTAAGAGTATTGAACTCATGTGAATGCTTGAAGCATGTTGTATTATAATATTATTGAGAATATATTATTTTCAGTGTTTTG
>VDFB02175537.1:132067-176698 GCA_007258455.2 Sequoia sempervirens
ACAAATGACAAATAGTATTGAAGTGATTTCTTCACCATTGTCTTCATTTCACCATAATGGAGCTCTATGTAAGATTTCATGTTCATACATGCACAAATGCAAACTTACTAAAAATAGTAACCCTAAGAAAAACCAAAATAAACATTTTTTTTAGATGCAAGATTGCTCTTACACCTTGGGTGCTCTTGCATCAGACGCTCGGGGTAATTTGAGAAGTGACCTTGTCACATCTAAGGTATTCTGAGGAAAACCAAGAAGGTCAACGTCTCCCTTAGATATCTATGATGAATCTTTGATAAACCTTCCTTTCCACTTAACCAAATATTCTTCATATTGTTTGTTTCTTGTACTTCTACCCACATGCCTATCTAATGTGTCTTCAATATCCTCCATATCTCCTTCATGATATTCTATCGAATCTGCAATGTTGAATACATGAGAGATGTTTATCCCACTTGACAACTCTACCTCATAGGCATTTCTTGAATCATGCTTCTTCAAGATCTTGCATGGTCCAAATTTCTTCATTTTTAATTATTATATGTTCTAATTGGGAACCTTTCTTTCCTCAAGTGAACTATGACTTCATCTCCAACCTTAAATTCCTTATATCTCTACTTCTAATCTGCCTTATCCTTGTACTGAGAATTTGTCTTAAGGATATGATTTCTTACATCTTCATGCAAGCTCTTCAGGTGTTCTACAAAATCTTCAACCTCAACACTGCTTTTATCTCCTTTATCGATATTTCTTAACTTAGAAGCATTTCTTGGACTACTCCCATATACAATCTGGAATAGGGATTTACTAGTACTTCTATTGACAAAATTATTGTATGAAAACTCCGCCTGTGGAAAAACCAAATCCCATCCCTTGGGATTACCTTCTACTAAGCATCCTAGTAGCTTGCCAAACTCCTATTTACCACCTTTTTCTACCCATTATTTTTTAGATGGCATGCATAACTAAACTTCAAATCAATCTTCAATTTCCTCCATAGTGTTCTCCAAAAATACCCAACAAATTTGGTATCTTGACCTAAGACTATACTCTTTGGTATACCATGTAGTCTAACTAATTCTAAAAAAAAACTCTACAATGTGAACAACATCAGTGGTCTTATGACATAAAATGAAATGTGCCATATTTGAATCTGTCCACCACCTCAAATATTGAGTCACGTCCTCTCTATGTTCTTAATAAACCAAGAACAAAGTCCATATTGATATCTTCCCATTGCCTCTTTGGTATAGGTAATGACATATACAAACTAATATTCTAACTTTTTGATGCAAGAGCATCTAGGGTGTAAGGGCAATCTCGCATCACCCCAAAAAAATGTTGTTTCTTTTCAATAAAGGCTAAATTTGGCAGGGTTACTATTTTAGTAAGTTTTCATTTATGCACGGTTGGACACGAAATCTTACACAAACCTCCAAAATGGTAAATTGAAGCCAAAGGAAAAGAAATCACTTCAATACCATTTGTCATTTGAGAGATATTAAAATTTCAAATTTTTGAAAATCCTTGTAAAATCTTTGGAGTCAATTTTGAGGCACTTAGAGGCTCTAGATGGACCTGAAAATTGATGGAAAATGAAAGTAATTGGCCTTTAGACCCTACTTTTTGACAAAAAATTTCTCGAGAGCTTTTCGAAAAGGTATTATAATAGAAAATCTGATGGTCAGATCAAAAGTTATGACACCACAAAGTTGTACTACAAAAATTAATAAAATTTTAAAATATCTTCTTGAGGAAGTTACACTTTCTAGAAGATTCTAGGGTGGTTACACCTTCCAAATAAAGGATACAAAGGGGGACTACAGAAGGGAGGCTAGAGCAGCGTAGATGGTGGCTCCGATTTGCAAATTTATGTAATTAGAAAGCCCATGTGATGGCAAATATAATGTTGTAATTTCATTTTCATTTTAGTGATAATAGAAAATATTCGCTTTCCTTCTTGCATTTTGTTTGTGCCATTATCTGTTGTTTTTGTGAGTTTTATATTGTAAGGGGAGTACCCTTCATCACTTACCTCTTTAGCCACCTGACATACTCTACAACTTAACACAAAATCCTTCACATATTGGTGCAATTGTTCCAATAATAATTCTCATTTACAAGAGCAATGGTCTTATCTCGACCAAAGTGTCCTTCGAATCCTCTACTATGCTTCTCCTTAATCAAGTTCTCTCTCATAGAACTTTGTGGAATGCACAATTAGCTTCCTCTAAATAACATACCATCTTGGATTATGAAGTCCAACCATCTTGTCCTATCCAAAGAGATAGGTTCCAAACAAGCCTTATAGGCCTTTGCAATGTCTGGATCTTTAGGATACAAACTCTTGAGTTCATTTAACCCAACAATCTCTATCTTCATTTTTATCAACAAATTTTTCCTTCTTCTTAAGGCTATGCAACTCTACTGGACCTACCACTTTTTTGTTTCAAAATAAGTGTGTAACTTTGCAAAAACTCAACTCATTTTAAGTGCATTTGGTTCAACTTCACTTGACTACTAAGGTATTGTAAGGCCTGATGATCAATATATAAAACAAATTCCTTTGGCAATAAATAGTGCCTCCATTTCTTCAAGGCTTGAAATATTGCATAAAACTCCTAATCATAGACAAAATATTTTCTCCTTGCATCATTCAATTTCTCACTAAAATAGGCAATGGGCTTACCTTCTTGACTCAAAACAACTCATATGGCACTACCACTAGCATCACAATTTACCTGAAACACCTTAAATTGAAATCTGGAAGCACCAAAACAGGTTTCTCTATAACTTTCTTCTTTAACAAATAAAACTCTTAGTTGTTCCTACAATCCATTTAAACTCTTTTATATCCTCTCTCATTGTCTTTGTTAGGGGTGCACAAATACTACTAAAACTCTTTATAAATTTTCTATAAAAACTTGCTAGACCATGAAAGATCTTACCTTTGTAACACTCCTTGGTGTAGGCCACTCAACGATAGCCTTTACTTTCTCTGGGTCCATCTTAAGACCCTTAGCCGAGACTACAAATCTTACATATATTAAATCATTCTTTACAAAATTGAATTTCTTGAGGTTAATCAACAATTTATCTTCCCTCAAATTCTTAAAAACTTTACAAATATACAAGAAGTTCTCCATTATCTTACTGAAAATTAAAATGTCATCCAAGTAAACAATGACAAATTTATCCAAAAATTATTTTAGTACCTCGTTCATGAGCTGCATAAATATGCTCGGTGCATTGGTTAGCCCAAATGGCATTACTAACTGCTCATACAATCCCTCCTTGGTTTTGAAGGTTGCCTTACATTCATCTCCCTCTCTGATCCAGATATGAAGATATCCACTCTTCAAGTCAATTTTTGTGAAGTACTTAGCTCCACTCAAGCAATCCGTAATGCCATCCATCCTCGATAAGGGGAATCTATACTTGATTGTAATCTTGTTAATGGCTCGAGAGTCTACACATTCTCCATTCTTCATCCTTCTTTGGTGCTAGTACTGCAGGTATTGCATATGGACTTAGGCTCTCTCAAATCAACCCTTTCCTCAACAACTCATGGACCTGTCTATTTAGTTCCTCATTCTCTACAAAAGTCATTCTATGGGATTCCTTATTTTGAAAAATAGCTCATGGTATCAAATATATCTAGTGACTAATCTTCCTCATTGGTGGCAAACCTTTAGGTACATTATCTAACACAATGTCCTGGAATTCTCCCAACAGATCTGAAACTTCTACTGGTACATATTCTTCTTCTTTGTTGGCTCTAGGAATCAACACAAAGCATGCATGCTCGTGATTCATACCATCTAAAAAATTCCTACAATCTACCAAATAAACTCTTGCATTACTACATACCTTTTCTCCTGCCTCTTTTAGGGGCTTCAACTTATGAAAAACTCCATTCTTTATTAGCGAATATGTGTTACCATGGACATCATGGAAATCCCACCAATCAAACGACCATGGCCTCCCCAATAATAAATGACATGCATCCATAGGTATGATGTCACATAGTACCTCATCATGGTAATTACCAATATCAAACTTCACTAAACATTGTTCATTGACCGAAGCTCTATGGTATTTTTGCAACCATGTAATCTAATATGGATGCGAGTGCCTCTTCCTTTCCAACTACAACTCGTTAACCATCTCTTATGAAAAAAATTATCTATGCTACCACTATCAATGATTCATAGAGTGTGTTTGACTATTGGGTTGAAGTGAGATTTAGTTTTACTAGTAGAGTGTAACTAGTGTGAAAAATTATCCTACATTTCAGTAAAGAAGATGAAGAATATTGATGTTTAGTATCTAAATGTTGTAGTTTCTTTTGTGAAGCTCATGAGAATAAAGAAGTTAATATGGTTTAGGATGGCTATAGGGATGTCTCCCTCTTTTAATTTTTTTAATTTATGTTTGGAACTTAATGCAATGAATATGACAAGTGAAAGAATGTTAATAAATGTGTTGTACACATTGCATAAAATATTTGATATTTTGTAAAGTTATGGTCCATGTAAAAGTGGGATGACACATTTTAGAGAGAAATATTTTCCTTGGTAGTGTTGTCTAGGATATTGAAAATACATTTAGTGTGATATGAACAATTTGGAAATGCATTTAATATTAGGGTTTAAGGTTTAATGAACACATGGCTTAATTGGATCATGATTTAATTTAGAAGACACATTAAATAAGTACATTTATTATGGGAGGAACATAAGAAAAATGTATTTAATTATTTTATGTCTTGTAAAACTATTTAATGTAAGTCACATGAAGATACATAATCTTGGATGCTTGGATTATAGGGCATTTGAATTACCTTGGAGGTTGTAATGAAATTTGGATGTAGAAAACCTTTGGCACCCACCTTGGTAATGTCACTTGGATGTATTGATTAAGGGTACATAAAAAATAGTAAGTTTATTTTATTCTTTCTCTCTTGCCTATAATATAAGGTTTTTGATGGAGGTTAGACATTGTCTTGTGTATTCTCACCTTGAATAAAATTTGGTGTCTACATTTGGATGGTCAAGTTGTTTGTTGAGAGATCCTAAGGAACATGGAGTGGGATGTATGTATCTCATATATTCTTGGATCAATATTACAAGGAATGCAACAATAATTGCTCATTATTGTAAAATATGGCAATATCTTGCATGGGTTCCTACGTAAATAAGAGTATTGAACTCATGTGAATGATTAAAGTATATTGTATTATAATATTATTGAGAATATATTATTTTCAGTGTTCTAGAGGCTAGGTTTTTCATAAATTTTATTTTAGGGTATATTGTTCTCTCTCTCTTTCTTATGCTTGTTCTATTCTTTCTTTCATTCTTGATATTATTTAGTGTTGTTACTATGTTGGAATGTTGTTGGATTTTTTATAGATTAGATAACTTGTCACATATTTTCTCATGGAATTAAGTAGGAAATTATTTTACATTTTGTATAGTTATCATAACGGATTAGATCCACACATGCAAACTTGAACTAGGTGACTTTCATAGTCATAGATTTGAACCTTTCACTTTTAAAATTAAAATTCAAAATAAATCTCATAGTCTCCCTCCTATTAGTTGTGAGCTAACCTAGTACACATTTGTGTTAATTTATGTGCTTGGTAATTATATTTACTTTAGATATTCATTCATTTTAAATCACCTAAGAGTATGTTGACTACATCTAAAATTTTATTTAAAAAAATGGATAAAAGGAATGTAGCAACATTATTAGAGAATTACATCAAAATACATCATCTTAGGTCCACTGCACACTCACTTGTTGTCTTTAATATTTTTTTCAAATATGTAAAGTTAGTTCATTAGGGGTCTAACTAAGGAGAATTTAAATACATGTCCTTACACCATTATAGACTATCAAAATCAAGGAAAACAAGTTTTGGTGTAGAATTGTCCCATATTAGATCCATGACTTGCACATTCAAATTTAAATACTTGATTTAGGCCTAACACCTAGATACATATATCTATATAAAAAATAAACCCAAATATCCACACATTTAATTTCTTCATTTCCTATATTTATTTAAGCACTTAATTAATTTTTTTTTGTTATCTAGGCTTTTATGGACCCCAAAAGGTATCTATAGCAATCAATAAGTCTAAATAACCCCAATAGATATCTATAGCAATCAATAAGTCTAAATAAACTTTCACATTTATTCAAATGATCAATTATATGTTTGTATTTTTGACTTTATAAATGTTTGGATTCATATCAATAGTGTTTCTAAAATCTTTTAAAATTTTACACATTTATAAATTTTATTTTTCTGTTTTTGATTGGGCTCTCTCCATTGAGTTGACATTTTAGATCCTATTATGCAACTATTTGGTATTCAATTTCACTTTAATATTTCAATGGTCCATGATATCAATTTATTCTTCTTTTGCTAAAGTTTCAATATCAATTGTGATTTTCTTTGCATTTACTGTAGATGACAAATAATGCCAGATCTTTTTTGACTTACTCTCCATAATTGTTGTCTCGGAAAGGTGGTTAATTTGCAATATCATATATTTTTTTATTTTAATATAAAAAACACTATTGGATGAGGTAAAAACTATGGGATTACTATCTGCCTCCAACATAAATAATTATATTTGTTCACATCTCTTTGTATGAGTGGGTCTAATGTAGAGTGTTCTTCAATTTAAAAAGAAGAAGATTGTAGGTAGTTTGTTTAGCTTATTAGGCTTAGAAAAAATATTGGTACACAAAAACTTTCACTTTAAATAACAACACTAATTACAATTTTACAATTTTACTATGATTTTTTATTTGGTTATCCTCTCCTCCTCTTTCATCAATAATTATTAATTTCTTCATAGTATGATAATTATAATGATTATTTAGTCTCTATTTTATTAGAAATAAAATATAATAGTATAATACTCAAAATATTCTACTTAACCAAATTACTAACACATATATTAATCAAATAAATCAATTTTAAGATGATTAAATAACTTATGTCACATAATTTGTCAATAGTGACATGGTGTGATGGTTAAGTTGTGTTGTTATTCTTATCATCAAGATTCAAACCCCATTGAGATATAATTGTTGAGAATTTATATCAGAAATGAGATCCTCATTTGCGACTTCATCGATTCATAATTCTAAATAAAAAACGTTTACTCTTCTTAATAAAAAAAACTTATAACACATAATTTGACCCCAAAAAAAAACCAATTTCCATATATAATAATCACTACAATTTATTTTTATTAAGAGTCTACTATAAGGAATGATGACCCTCTAACTACCAATGCTCGTAGTCTAGTTGAAAAGGAGACAATGACAAACGAATAAGAGGTAAAAAGCGAAAATTATACCTAATAATTGAAATGTGCATAACGTAAGACATGCCACAATATTGAAATGTGCATCTAACGGTCTATTTTATGTTGGTCATTATGAAATTATTCCAAGTATTAGGTAGCCTTCTCCTCTTAATTAGTTTTTTATTTGAGGGGGTAGTTGTGATGATTGGAGTCACGTACATTAATGTCCTTCCTCATTTGGAGGGTCTTCCATGTTAGGTATTAGACTTCAACAAAAACATTTAAGGTTCTTTCTAGGAAAATGACAAGATTCTTTCTACTAATGCTAGATAGGAAAATGACATTTATAAGTATTGTTGTTTTTTGTATTTTTATTTGAAAATGTCCATATATATATAGAAATATGGTACACATAATTTGTATAATATTGAAGGAATTTTATCTTGTCTTATTAAATTTAGAAGGTAGTTGTGGAGATGTGTTTGAGTTGGTTTTACGAAATTTTAGGAATTTTTGAGTAAATAGAGGGATTATGTTTTATGTGGTAGTTATGGATTTGTTATCAAATTGGTCCCCATGAGAGATATCCTCCATAATCGAGTATGAGTGATGTAAGACCCATGAAGGTGTCGCTTTTATTAGTATGCAATATATGACTCATGAAAAGCTAATTTACTCAAGATGTGTGGTGTAGGAGTTGTGAAGAGTCACTTTAACCATTACATGGTGTGTAAGATATAAGATAGAATATATGTCCCTTCAAATTGATTGCATATGCGACTATGTGATCATTTGAAGTAAATCAAGAGAAGTCTTTATGAAAGGAAAATGACAAACAAATTAATATTGTGGCCTAAAAATGTTGGCGAAATATGTGATCATTTAAGTTCAAAATAAATGTGGGGTACAAGAGAGTTTTTCCCCTAGTGTTGCCATAGTGTGAGGACAAGTGTTATAGATAGTATTTTACATTAACTAAACCACTACAAACATGTCATGATAAAACAATAAATTGCCAATTTGATATAAGAGAGAATGCTATGTAGAATAATGAGAGTTGAAATACCATAGCAAACTCATGACATTTTTATAAAATTTTAAGAATAATGTCATGTACATAGCCTAAGATTTTTTTTAATTCAATTTTCTATACATGTGTAATTGTCTGCAACATAAAGCATAGCAAAAGTAATAAGAGAAAAAGAGCTTTTTTTTTAATGTTCTAAAAACAATTTAATAAGGAGACACACAATAATAAAAAGGAACAATCACAATATTGATATATAAAGGTAAAACACAACAAATATTGTGCAAAGAACAAGGCTAAAATAAATAGGGCAAAGGGAAAAGAGTGATAAAAGGGGAGGATCATGACAATCATTGTGCAATAAAAATGCCAAAAACATAAACCAAATTATAAAGGAACTTATGTTTTCAATTAACATGATTAGAGTCTTTTGAGGTACTTTGTTAACTTTGTATCATCCTAATTTTATAGGAAGAACACATAACTAAATAACTACAACATAAAGGAGAATCAATAACAAAAACCAAAAAACAACGAGAGATATGTTTTTGTTCAACATGATAAGAGTGTTATTGAGACACTTCAATAACTTTGCATCATACCAAAATTATAAGAAAATAAAAAAGTAGAAAATGGGCAAGGAAATATGAAGGTCTAGATGTGGAATCCTCATAAGAAATATGAAGGTCTAAAGTAAAAGTTGTTGAGAGTGGAGGAATTTTAGTTTTGGGTTTGGGAAACCAAACTTGTTTTTGCTTAATCTTCATCTTAGTGGGAAGAGATGTAGGTGAGGAAGCCACAATATGTTTAAAAGTAGACAAAGAAGGTTTAGATTTGGGGTTAGGAGGGAGAATGAGGTTACTTATAGAGTTAGGTTTAGAAAGTGTGGGTGTTGAAGTATTTTTAGATTTGGGAGGAAAAGGAGGAAAATTTTGAAGTTTTGAGGTTATTTTTAGGTTTCAAGTGGGTAGATAAATGAGGGTTGTGAGTGGGTTTAGGTTTAGGTTGGATAGGGGATAATAAGTAATAGAAAATTTATGTTGGGGTTTAGGGAGGATAAAAAAGAGTAGGAAGAAGTGGAGGAAGAGATGAAGGATGAGGTAAAGTATCACACTTAATTTCAAGATTAGTAAGTAAAAGGGCTGGAGGAGGAGTATTATTATAGGGATATAGTTTTAGAGATTTGAATATTATTATTTTATGTGTTGTTTTTATTTATAATATTTGTAAATAATGTAATAGACATCAATGCATTTAGAATTGGTTTAATTAAGGTGGGAATAAATGTGTTGATGATAAAATTGATAAATTTAGAAAGAGGTTGATAATAATACTATAGAAAATGACCATTGTTTCTTGACATATGATTTGTATGTATTGATGAAGGATTAAAGGGATGGTCTAGAAATTGAACAACAAAGGGATGGATATGAAAAATGTGAAAATAATTAAAGGTATTAATTATGTGAAATAAAATCAATTCTCCATGCTCTATAATCCATATAAGAAGGATAATTGACTCCAATTTATGTTGGAGGGTCCCTTTATAACACTTTAAGGATATTGATTGGCGAGTGTTTGAAGGTTTTTTCCAATGTTTGATTTAGATATTCTTCAATACAAATGTTGAATTTGTAATTGGGGTCAACCAAAATACCATAGATCTAGGTTTATGTAAAATAGTGACAAAGATTTAGAGAGGCCTATGGTATTTGTTATTAGGAATGTCATTAGAAGAGAAAATAATGAATGGGATCCTAGGAAGAGAAGCTGGGGTTTTGGGGGCACCAAAAAATTAATACAAAAAGGGGAGGAAGATGATGAGGCATTAGTTTTAAGATCCTCAATATTAGAGTCAATATTATTAGTTGAGTGTGTCAAAGGAAGGAGTTGGTGTGAATTTGAAGCTTGTGGTTGGAAGGGACACTTTTTTTACTCATCATTAGCTCCACATGGATCATATAGTTATGAATAAGGTCTTAGATATAGTGTTTTAGGGCCATATTCCTTTAGTGATATGGTAATTAACATGATATCCACAATAGGCATTGATGTCATAGCGACATGGAGTGAAGACAAATATATCAAGGGGTTGAATATGAGAGGGTTATCATTTTTCTTCACAAGGTTTTTTAATAATAATGTCAAGATGATCATCCAAGTGAATAAATTTGTATAGGGACCAAGACTTGATGAAAGTAACTTTAATAGAAATATGGGAGGGGCTTAGACACTATTAACATCAAGTTTGATATTAGGTTTTGAGAAAGAGGGGGATACAACACCCTTTTACAAAGGAGGTTTTGATATTGATCTTAAGAGGAGGAAGAGATATAGCTAATAATTTTGGAATCCATGATTTTAAGGTCATAATGAAAAATACTAGTATACAAATCAAAGAAACTATTGTAGTAATTAAAGATGAATTTTTTTAAAAATTTGTGGTAGCAAGTTCTTGATAAAGATACATTGAATCTCAACATTGAGGAGTTGGTAGTGCATCTTAGGAATCAAGGATTAAATTAAATGATATAGTTATTAATGCATTAAGCAATGCATTTCTTGTATTTTACCAAGTTAGAGAAGGTAATCTTTAGGTCGATGTTGACTAAAAAGTGTTGGACGAAATAATTAACTAGTTAAGTGTAGGAATGGATGGAAATATGAGGAAGTGATTATAAACATTATACAATTTAATTATTTCAAGTGCAAGGATTTTTTTTCTAATAAGTGGTCATCATGAAGGAAATTTAGGCAAGTTGTGTTGAAGGAACAAATATTGGTCATGGGACCCACCTTACTATTGTACATTTCAAGATAGGGCCTATAAAACCTTAAGGAAATGAATAGGAAAAAAATCTAATGAGAGAGGGTTATGTTTCAAGTTTAGGGTTATCTCTTTAGTGAGAGACAATAGGGATGGAATTCACCTTATTTTTCATTGATCATAATTATTGGAGAATTTATTGAAGGGAAGTCTCATTGGGAGGAGTAACAAAAGTAAGAATGTTTAATGACTTATAATAAGAGTGTAGGTAGGGGAAATGAGTGGAAATAGTTCTCATGGAGTGAAAGGTGGTTGGTTAGGTCCTTAAGAGGTATGGTGGAAAAGTGGTGGTGTATTGATAATATGAGGAAAGTTGGGAGGAAGAGAAAGTAGAAGGGGATGAGTTAGAGGAACATTTAAGGGATACCCAATGACATAGGGGTTGGTTGTAGATTGGGATAAAAATAAAGGGAAAGGAAAAGAGTGTGATTCAGGGTGTGTAGAGGAAGGGATTTAAATCATGGGGAGAGTGTGGCTGAGAAGGGTTTGTAGGAGGAGTCAAATATTATAAAGTAGGGCCAAAGAGAGATGGAGAAATGAATGAATATGAAAATAAAAAATGGGTTGAAGAGGATGCTTGGATTTGAGGGGAATTCATTCATTCATAATTTTGTATGATATTATTAATAATGTCCATACCATAGGATGCAGTTAGAAGATGGGTATAGAGGGAATCGACAAGTGAAGAGAGGTTAGTTCCATAATCAAGTTTACATACGCTATCACTAAGATGTTAGAAATGTCAATATATATTTTATCTAATCTATTCATAGTGGCTATCATGGTTAAAATTATCTTCACTATTGAGATAGTGGTTACCATGGTTCAATTTCATTATTGGATATTCTAAAGGAAGGGTTAATATGAAGACTATGTCAAATATGAATATTAGAATGAGACATATTTTATAACATGCAAACCTATTGTATTGTCATAAAATTGCACCCCTTGCAATTTCACCTACATTTTTTGCATCCACTTTAGTGTCCACTCCCTTACTACTTGCATAGGCTCATTTTAGCCCTTGCATCAGCCTTTTCCCCTCTCAGGATGCTCAGTACCCATTTTTAGTAGCTACTTTCATGTGCCTGCTTTGCATAAAACCTCGTGTCTTTCTCGTTCCCACTGTTTTGTAGCATGATTTGTCTAGACACTAGTGCACCACACAGATGTCCGCATGTTGTGCTAGTGTCCCATAATATTTTGATGTTCAAACGACTATTTTTGAGTGCCTTACCACTTTCCACCTACCTTTTTTGATGATAATGGCTCGGGATGCCCTATAATGGCTCAAGAATATATTTTTCCCTCTTTTCTCTTTTAAATCTATCTTTTCAGTTCTATTGCCCTCTCTCAGTATTTTCACTCCTCTCTTGATCTCTCTTGAGATATATTTCTCTTTCTATCCTTCTCTCAAGCTTGCATATCTCTCTTTCTTGCTACAACACTCTCGAGTTCTCACAACATTATCTACTACTCTCTTGTTGTCTCTGTCTCTTTGGCTTCCTCAAGCCTTGTAGGTGATATCTATCTCTTGTCTTGTGTCTTTGATAATCTTGGGATTTCTCACATCCCTTGTCTATGCACTTTATCATTGTGTCTATTATCTTGTCTATTATTATTATCTATCTATCTATTTGGCTATCCGTGGAGGTGGGAACACCGAAATAGGGGTTTGATTGAGGAAAGTCCCTAAATAGCCCCAACAATTTTCCTTGGTCTTATGTGTGCATGTATTGGAGATACTTATTTGTCGAAGGCTATTGGCATATGGCTTTTGGTGTTGTCATTGATGGAAACCTAAGTCATTGATCCCATTCGTAGTTCAGTATCTAACCATATTGGAAGAAAAAATAAAGAATAGGATATTCGGCTGAAGTTGAATCTGTCAAGTGGTTTGCATGATTAGTTCATCAATTTTGGTTGTGGAGCTCAGGAAAAGTTGTTGGGTATCTGAAATGTATTATTCTCAAGTTTTGTGTTGTCGTATCAAGTGGTGTACGAGTTAGGAGATCCGGTCGCTTGATTTTCTGTTCATCAGTATAAGAAGGCCGACTAAGTGAATGTTGGGTGTTGTAGATGTTCGAGGCAAAATTGTTTGGGGTATCCTTGTATTGAAGATTTTGTTTTAGGTCCTAACTATGCTATGGACAACTTTGGTGGATGCACATTAAATGTTGCTTATGATTTGAGCCAACAGTTAGAAAATATCTTCTATTTTATTGAAGCCGACATGGAGTGATTGAATCCTTGATAGCGGATATATATAAGAGATCGGTTAATTCATTTTGTATGGTGTTTGTGGTGTGTTTGATATGTGTTGTGAATTTCAAAAGAATAGTTGAGCGATTTCACTTGTGCAGTAGAGGATTTTGTGAAGCGAATTGAGGTAGAACAAAGCGAAGTGCAAAATTAGACAGAAGGTCCAAAATATAATCTATGAGCCTAACCAGAATTGTAATTATGCATTTGTAGATGCTATTTTCTTAGTTCAACTTTTTGATGTAATCCAAATCTTTTGTAAGGCAGTGAGCCTTCCTGATTTTGAGTAGTGAGCTCTAGGTAGTGTGCTTGAATGAAAGTGCATTCTGATTTTGTAAATCATTTATATTTGAGTACTCAAATTGTGGATTGACTTCCACCGTGGTTTTTCCCCTAATAGGGTTTCCATGTAAAAATCCTTGTGTTATGGTATTGTGGCTTATTGTGTTATGTTCATGCAACTTTATTTTGATTGAATGTTATAGGAACTTGAGAGAACATATTAATAAAGGTAAGGATTGCACAACACTGATTCATCCCCCCTCTCAGTGTTGCTTGATTCCAACAATTGGTATCAGAGCTAAGTTCCTCAGAAGAAGTTTAACAACTTGAGGTGGATCTTGGAATGTAATGGACTTTGGCAGTCTTCAGTAGTAGCTTTTGGTGGCACTTGATGACCTTGATTAGTCTAAACCAGAAGTCTGGGAATTGAAAGAAAATCTTAAGGATGTTGAGAAATTCATTCAAAAATTGAAGGATTAGATTGTTAAGTCTAGGGAGAAGAGAAAGGATCTCTGTGACCAGATTAAGCAAAAAGAGAGAAAAATCATGGATGATGTTCACCAGAATAAAACCTTGAAGGAAATAACTAAAGAATGCGAAAATATTTCTAGAGACAATGCTACCCTAAAGCATGAGATGGAATCTATGGCGATGAAGATGACTAAGGAGATTGAAGAAAGTAAGAAGAATGGGGAAAAAATTGCCCAGTCCCTAAAAGAAAGATCTAATGAATGCAACAAAATTAATGGAGAATTCATTAAGTTGGAGATTGAACTGCAACAATCCAGAAACAATGAAGAAGAGCTTAAAAAATAGATTGTTATTCTCAGTGATGAACTTACTACTGCAAATGAATACAAGGAGAAGTTCAAAATTAGCTCAGTTAAGCTTGATGAGCTGACTCAAGGATAGAAGAATGGAAATGAAAAGCATGGCCTTGGATATGAGAAAGGAGAAAGTTTTGGATCTGGACAAAGGAATTTTAGGAAAGGAAATTTGATGAACAAAGAAAAAAGACATCCGATAAGACAACCTAATGCTCAAAATTTTAATGGATACTATTTTGCTTGCAATAAATTTGGTCATATGGATGCTCAATGTAGAAGTAAAATGAAATCAAGTGATCCATCATTCTCCAATCAGTGTTTCAATTGCAATAAGTTTGGTCATAAGTCAATTGAATGCAAAAATATGTCAAACAACTCTGTCAATAGAAGGAATGTTAAATGTTATACTTATGGAAGATTTGGGCATATTGCTAACCAGTGTAGATTGAGAAGAAATCAATGGAATGACTAGTTTGGACAAGGAAATGTTGTGTTTTAATTGCAACAAATACAGTCACATTGCAAGATTCTGTAGAAACAAGAATATTTATAGAAGAGGTTTGACATATAAGGGAAGAAATACGCAGAAAGATGATAAAGGAAAATGGAAAGTGACTATGGATGAAATAAGAGATTAGATGAAGAAGACATGGGTGAAGAAGAGTTCCTCTGTTGCAAGAAATGAGCCAGCACCAAAACCTGCTTCTGGTAATTCCTCTGGGAATTAGTTTTAGGCCTCTGGCCTAGGGGGAGCTGTTAAGAAAATCTTTCAAACCCCTTGCTGGTAATTGACATCGGGATGTGGATGAGTGTTGTGGTTGCACTAATGATCTACAGATGCTAAGGAAATAGTTGGAAAGGATATTACGCTGAGTTGAAGGTCTGCAAATGTTTTTGTTTGATAATTGAGAAAATAGGGTATTTGGATGAGTTAGGGAAAAAGCATTTATTACAACAAAAGCTAGGTGTGCGAGTTATAAAATGCAACTTGAAACCCTCATTTGCGACTTTGTGTCGAAGAAAAGAAGGAGAACACTTTGCATCAGAATTTTGAAAGCATATTCGACGAAAAAACCCTAATCTATCAAGTACTTCTATTATATTGAGAAATTTCAGTCTAATTTGGTGTGTAGTTGAAAAAATTATTTTCAAGTCATGAGTACGGAAGGAAAAATGGAGCAAATCAAAGAAATGATAAAAGTAGATGAGTATAGCAGTGAGAAGATTAGAGCTAAAAGAAACATGTTGTTGCCCAATGAATTGAAATGGCTGAAAGGAGCAAATCACAAAAGCTTGGATATTTAGAGTGAATTCTCCTATTTCGTAAACACAAAAAATGTTGAGTTTATTCTGGACAGATTGAATGATGATATTCTGACTTTGGATAAACCCTACCATATCTCAAGAGAAGTGATTAGAATTGTAACTGGGTTATGCAAAGTTGGGGATGTGCCGCGGAAGAAAATTCAAAATAAAGAAGTCAAACCCCTAACTAGAGTTATTGGAGTCAAAGGGAATTGATAATATCCACAATTAAAGATTCAGTGATAAGGTACATAGCGCATGGAATATCCTACAAAATATTTTTCAGAAACAAAGAAGGTGTAACTTCGGCAGGTGTTTACATTTCACACAAGATGATAATGGAAGATCAGGATTTTGATCTTTGTGGATTATTGAAAGATCAACTGATGGAGAATGTGCAATTGAAAAAGAAGATAGATTACCCTTTTAGGTTTGGTACTTTTGTTATATTCCTTGTAATGTATTTCCTGGATTGCTTACCGTTGAACAACAACATAATATGGAAAGAGAGTGAACCAGTTTGTAAGCAGATTTACATATACTCTAACAATTTGGCAAATTGTGATCAAGTATATGAAAGTTTATTTAAGGGTTTGCTAAGAAAGTTTGGTTCATTTGGTATTCCCATTTCGGTAAGGGCACTTGAAGTTGTTTCCTCCTATGGTGAGATAGAGAGAAAGAAGAAAAGAGTAAAATAAATTGTTGTCTGTACTCCACCAACATGCAAGACTCCAAGAGTTGAAGGGAAAGGAAAAGAACAAGTGATTGTGGACATACCTAATGAGGAATCTAATAAGGAAATTGAGGACACCCTAGGAAAAGAATTGGAAACAGTTGAACCACAACAAGAAAAGTCAATGATAGAAGGAAGTGAAGAAGAAGGTGATTTAACCAAGGAAGAGCTAATGCAACTTATTCATGAGGAAGATGGAATGCAGAAAATTGGGAACATATGGTCTATCAGACCTTCATATGAGTAGGACATGATATTAAGCGTACTAAGTGCTCATATTGTGCACAACCATATCAAATTGGAGAGTTTTCAAAATACATTGCCAGAAGAGATGATTGAATGCATCAAGGAAATCATGGAATCTGAGTATTAGAACAAGGAAGAAGAAGAAGTGATCCTACACCTGAAGATGCAGTACAAATTGTCACTTACGAAGCTGAAAAGGCACATGAAACAACTAAGGCAATGCATAAGAACAACAAACAACATCTATAACTATTGTATTCGATGGCCTCATGCAATCAACAAGTACAAGGAAAATCTAGAACAAATTGAAACAAAACTGAGCAGTATTGGAAATTTTTTTAACATGTCTCAGGATCATGTTGGTGCAATCAAGAAAAGGATTCAGGAATTATAGACAAAGCATACAAATGTTCATAACACCAAGAAAAGGATTGTTGACACCTTTTGGAAAGTGAATGACATAACCAAATGTAGGCTGGAACAATTGATTGAGATACTAAGGAACAGAGAAGTATTAGAAGAAGCCTTCACCATTCTGAAATCCCTCATCAAGATTATCAACCGAACATCTGAAAAAAATAGCATAATCATAATCATCGGGATTGCAGTGGAAGCATGGAAGAATTTTCTTCTGAAGATGAAGGAAAAGTACAAAATAATCTTCAAATAGCCATTGTATTTCTTCAATTTTTTGAATAAGTTTTTGAATAAGTTTTTGGTTTCACTTCATAGGGGGAGAAAGAAAATATTTTATTATCTTTTTTTCATTGATGTCAAAGGGGGAGAGAGAGCAGTGAAGAATTCCTTATCAAACTCAGGGGGAGTTTTGTCAAGTTTTGTCAGCTATGGCGTTGTGAAGTTTTGAAGGTTCTGACACTTAGTCATTTTTCACTAAGTGTTTCCATCAATGCCAAAGAGGGAGATTTTTGGAATATGGCTTCTAGTGTTGTCATTGATGGCAACCTAAGTCATTGATCCGGTCTGCACTTTAGTATCTAACCATACCGAAAGATAAAATAAAGAATAGGGTATCCGGCTGAAGTTGAATCTGTCAAGTGGTTTGCATTATCATTTTATCATTTTTGGTTGTGGATCTCAGGGAAAGTTGTTGGGTATCTGAAATGTCTTATTCTCAAGTTTTGTGTCATTGTATCAAGTGGTGTACGAGTTAGGAGATCCGGTTGCTTGATTTTCTGTTCATCAGTGTATGAAGGCCGACTAAGTGAATGTTGGGTGTTGTAGATGTTCGAGGCGAAATTGTTTGGAGTATCCTCATATTAAAGATTTTATTTTAGGTCCTAAATATGCTATGGCCAAATTTTGTGGATGCGCATTAAATTTTGCTTATGATTTGAGCCAACAATTGGAAAATATCTTCTATTTTATTGAAGCTGACATGAAGCGATTGAATCCTTGATAGTGGATATATATAAGAGATCAGTTAATTCATTTTGTATGGTGTTTGTGGTGTGTTCGATGTGTGTTCGATATGTGTTGTGAATTTCAGAAGAATAGTTGAGCAATTTAACTTGTGCAGTAGAGGATTTTGTGAAGCGAATTGAGGCAGAACAAAGCAAAGTGCAAAATCAGACAAAAGGTCCAAAATCTAATCTATGAGCCTAACCAGAATTGTAATCAGGCATTTGTAGATGCTATTTTCTTAGTTCAACTTTTTGATGTAATCTAAATCTTTTGTAAGGCAATGAGCCTTCTTGATTTTGAGCAGTGAGCTCTAGGAAGTGTGCCTGAATCCAAGTGCATTCCCATTTTGTAAATCATTTATATTTGAGTACTCAAATTGTGGATTGACCTCCACCGTGGTTTTTCCCCTAATAGGGTTTCCACATAAAAATACTTGTGTTATGGTGTTGTGGCTTATTGTGTTATGTTCACGCAACTTTATTTTGATTGAATGTTATAGGAACTTGAGAGAACATATTAATAAAGGTAAAGATTGCACAACACTAATTCACCCCCCCTCTTAGTGTTGCTTGATTCCAACAGAGGCTTCATTACTTAGTGTATTGCAAGCACTTTCTTTCTCCTCAGTTTTATCATTTATATTTCATTTAGTTCACTTTACTTTAGTTCTATTTTTATCTATTATCTTCCCACATTTTAGGAGTCCTTAGCTATCATAGTAGAAGTAGTTATTTAGCTATTTTCTATGATAATCTTGGTTTTCAGTCCATACGAGATGCCAACGCGCCTCTAAGATGCTAGCATGTCGTGCTAATGTCTGTGTGTCATGTTGCCGTCTATCTATCTAGAAAATGTCTATGATCTACTCTTTTTGATTCTTGAACTCCCACATTTTATTCCATCACTTAAGCTTTATTCCTTGATGTAGCCTTGAGGTAGTTTAGGGAAATTCACTACTCGTAGACTCTTTGGTGTCTTAGAGACTTGGGATTAGTGAATCCCCTTTCTCTACACCTATAATAATAGTAATAGATTAAAAAATAAAAAGTAGAAAAGTTTAAGTGTGTGGAAATGTCTAGATCATCAAGGTGTAAATTGTAAGTAGATAAAAATAAATTATTGCTTTATTTTTAGTTAAGAGGTATTATCAATTATAAAATAATTAAATAATAATGAAATATTTAACTTAATATTTTGATTATAAACTAAAGAATTTAGAATAATTTTCTCATAGAAATTGAAGAAACAAGAGAGATGGGACATAATGATATGGTCTAGATTTGACATTTTATGCAACTCTTTTATCTATTTAAGAGTAGGATGAGGATTCTGGAACCTTTGTTCTATTTTTTATTCTTTGGTTCTAGTCTCTATGTTAAGAGTACACATCCACATGAGGTTGTATCAAAATTTGTGTAATGGTGCTCATACAAATATGATCATGCCTTCCTACATTGACATCCTCTACAACCCTACAACTTACACTTTCCATGAAAAATGGGTGTCTAGATAGTATGGTTCCCCATGCACTTTAGGGGTTTATTTTAAGGAGTTTCAACATAAAAAATTCCTTGATGATGATCAAACCTCACATATATTTGATAGGATTGAAGAAGGGATGCCTTGGAAATGTGGAAAAAGTATAAATGTGAGGTAAAAAATAAGTGCAACTATAAAAATTACATTAAAGGATCATGTTATGTTTCATAATGCCCATTAATTATTATTTATTCTAATTGCTTCTATGCATTGTTATTTATTGGTAGTTGTGTGTTCATCCAATTGATTTATTATTTAATAGGTAGTGTATGCTCATTTATGGTCATTTGGATATATGAGATAATAAACATAAGATGAAGGGGCATCCCAAGTCCAACAAAAATCTTACAATGAGCTAGACATTATGATAATTATTTTTATAGTTTTGACCCTTAGAGGAAGCACACAAGGGAAGATTAATGTAGAAGGATAAAGTATGCATTAGAGTATTAAAGCGGGTTTGGGTGTAGATATGGAGTGTATGATTCAGGCATAGAGAGTCAAGATGAAAAATATATATGGATGGATAATACATGAATGTGTAGATCATCACGCATTGGTTGGGCTTGATTGTTTTAATTGCATGTAATGGCAACATAAGGATGAAATAATAAATACAAGTAGATGAATGCCTTTGGTTATGTTTGAATTATATTTATTGATAGCTATCAAATAATGATCTCATAGGATTGATAATATTGTAGAAGGTTAGTGGAGATAAGTGTAATTAGTGGGGAAGTGACAACCATGTTAGAATGCATAGACTAGGAGTAGGTGATTTCAAATTCTTGTGGTAGAGATTTTAGGCACCAAGTGTGCCTATATGTACAATAACACTATATATTCTTGGGGAATTTTGGTGGAGACCCTCCTAGGGTGTGAGGATATGTTATATCTAGGGAGAGTTAGAGAGTTTAGGTTTAAAAGATAGACTATGTGTGTAAGAGTTAAAGTGCTCCAATATAATCAAGGGGAACACCCTTTTAAATATGTAACCATTTGTTCACATTTATGAATTCATTTTCATATTATTATTAATATTATTTATATAATTTATGTGTGTGTATGTCTAAGGCTATGTTGGCACTATTTTTTGTATATACTAAATTGATGTGATTCCACACTTTAGTAGACTCTATTTAGAAAAATGATTTTAGAGATAATATTCACTAGGCTTTCACATGTATGGGGTTAAGGTTTAAATCTAGATATTTTTATTAATATTATTCATGCAATCTTGACTTTTTTTTGGTTTGTGCATTTCCTATGTTCATTAGTCCATTAATCTTCTACAATAGCCAATCCAATAATATCATTGGATTGGCCAAAATCACCTTAAAGTTAATATTACATGTCTAGTGGGGGTTCCTCATCTAATCTCACATCTCTTCCTTATTTATATTTTCCTATGTACCTTAGTTCATATCAATATACTTACCAATGGACCCTATGTAATTGATTTGTATTTTCTCATGGACCCACTAGCCATTCATTTCCTACCACATGCCACCTTGGTACCAATGGTAGGCCCAATTTTTTGATGTGGTGATATGTGTTTTCCTTGGCAGGACCTAGCCCATGTACATTGATAAATTTTCATTTTTAATGCTCATGGATTGAATTCTCTTGGGGTGATCTATTCTAATGTTAGTGGTCCATGACTTCAATACTTTTGGTTCATGCTTGTTTTTATTTCATGGATTCACCAAGACTATCAGTATATGGTGTGATATGATAAAAAACCTTGGTCATGGATCTTGATCTTATTTAAAAACTTTTGAATTGCACACCCACCCTTAGTAGCTTTAATACATTCAATATGCCATGTAGACCAATCCTCAAGCTTACAAACTAATTTGACAAACTCAAGATGGTACGTGGCTGATTGATTTTATTTTTAGCATGGTGGTAATCTATTAAATCGATTAATTATTTTTTGGTCTTTATTAAAATGGTTGTGGCTATGTTGGTATAATTTTGATTATTTCCTCGTCATTCCATCCTATGGGTTTCTATTATATCTAAATTATGATTTTTTTAATATTTTTAGTGCACTTTTTCACTCCTTGGTGATGTGGTTGAGTCTATTAAAGATTTTAGGGAAATGCTTATTGTTTTTAGAGATTATTCTCTATGCATAACTGTACAGACCATCACATTTAGGTTGTTAATGGCTTTATTGTAGGAATTGGTTTAGACATGGACAGAGGTGGAATTTTCTTCTTATGTAGGCATGCTCTATGATTTTTTAATATAGAGGATTTGAAATGTATTTATCATTCACATGAATGAAAGGATATTACATGCCTTATTATACCCAAAGTCATGATACAAGAAGGATTTTATTCCTATACATGTATTATCCCTCTTGAAAATATATAAATGTAGATTTGAAACTTAGTATTGTTGGTAACACAATGTGATACCTATCTTCCACGCTCAAGGTTGAATGTAAAATTTAATTTCTATATAGGTATAAAAAAGGATGTTTATAGGGTTGGTTTGTGAGAATCTCTCTCTTTGTTTCCTAAAATGTATTCTATGGGATCAATTGATGTATGTTGTAATAATATAAGTAATTTATATTGCTTGTAGGGGCTGTAGGGAGGTATAATATTTAGGTAGTTTCATAATCAAATGTATCCATGGATGGTAAGATTTTTCTTAGGATAATTGTTTAAGCCTAGATGATGAATCTCTCATACTGCATTTACTAGTGTGTATGATTTTAGAGCTATTTGTTTTCATATAACTATAAAAATACCATGAATGCTTCATGGTAAATTTTTTATTAGTGCATGCGAATTTATATCTATTGGAGAAATATTTTAAGTATGTCTAATGATGCAACACTCTATTATTGTTGTGATATGTGAACAATGCATATTTCTAGTTCTATCATAGTTTAGATATATGCCTATTTGTTTCCACTAAATATTGTAAATATATTTCCTGATAGATTTTTCACTAGTATGATTGGATGATAGAACAACATTTTGATATAAAAATGTTAAATCATTTTATTTTTATTATAGCTTAAATTTTCCCTACTTACATGTTTAGTCTAGCATTGTAACTTTTGGTTATATCTCAAGAGATCTTGCACATGGGTTATATTTTTATAAGATTATGTTTGTAGGATTGTTTCTCATCCTTCTATCCCATTTATTTAGTAGTATATGTGTTAGGAGATCCATAACATGACAAAAATTAAAAGGGCTATGAGAATGAGACATCAAGATGCATTCATGTATGATCTATAGGGGACTTTATTTTAAGTTTAATAAAAACCTATTTTTCATCCATTAGTTTCACATTCATGATTAATTTATATTTTCTCTATAATTTATATTTATATGATGATCTCTATAAGGTCTACCTATGGTTGCCATTAGGGCAGGACAATTAAGGCCTTATTTTTATTTGATTTCTCTTTAATTTTCATGTGAAGAGGCCTCAAGGATCACCCTCCTAAGCTATATGAATATTGAATAAGAAGAGGATTTCCATAATCCTATCACTTGGCCCAAATAAGATATCTTTTATTGATGATTTTTTCCTCTATTCTTGCTTTTTTTTCTCTCCTCTTGCATGAACTTAGTGAGTATTTTCTCTAGATAAACAAGATTAAAATTTTGAGAGAAAAATGTTGCATGGCTTAGGAATCCCTTCACCAACACCCCTTTTCATGATATATATTAAATAATATTAAAAAAAGGTTATAGCTTTGGGATAAAAAATTCTTAAACAAGGTAAGATATATTGGATTATGGTTGAAGGATCATAATAGTGGGTGATTGAGGTGTTTCAAGTTGGAGAAAAACCTACAATGTGGTTGAGTTGTGGAGAATAAATGAAGAAGGAACAAAAAATATATAGGAGGTTATATATTTGGTGATGTTCAAACTTAGTTTGATGTCTAAAGGAAGAAACTAGGGAGTGGAAGTGCTAAAAAAATACTAATGTAATATAGTTAGGTATGTAGGGAAGGATATTGAGAATAAATTATTCTCTATTGTGAGTATATGGGTAGAGAACATGTCATGATAAGGATGGATAAAAAAGAGCCAAAAAAATATTGAATAAAAATATTGCCTTGTGAAAATAATTATGGAGATGATGGATCATTTGGATATGTTGTAAAAAGAATCAATGTGAAATGATAAGATGGTTTCACCAAAATAAATCTTTGGTGTAGAAGCACCAATATTCTCAAGAAGAGAAAATATTGAGGAAATGAAGCAATGCGTGTTATAGATAAAGTGTTGTTTTACATAAGATAAAATTATGGACCCTAAGAGAATATATTTTATAAAGAGAGGGCTCTATGATGGCACTATAAAGTGTTGAAGAGATCTCCAAGAGTGGAGATAATGAAAATGAAAGGAATAGGTTTAGGAGTGGGACTAAATGGTATACAAATTTTTGGAACATTTAGTGTATCCAAGCATATAAATAGAGAAATTAACAAGGCTTGAAGCTAGTAGAAGTGTGAAAGAGAAGAGCACCTTTAAAGGTAATACATAAAGTATAAGATACATAAATAGAACCCTATCCAATGGAGAAACAAGGGGAAAACAAAACTAGGATGATTATACATAATAATTAGAGGTTGAGGAAATCCTCACAAAGGAGGGGATGAAGGGTGAGATATCAAATGAACCACCCAAAAAAGGAAAGAACTATGAAAGTGCTAGATGGTAGTAGAAGAGTTCCTACAAGAGGCACAAGGGGATAGTGGAAGCATGCAATATTATTTTCACAAGACTTGGATCTAAATCCCAAGGGGAATATAATGAAGAGGAGATAACCTATCGTTGGAGTGTTTTCCTAGAGATAAATACGTGTTTCTTTGTGTGTGAGCTATATCATGCATGGAGGAGAGTGCAATAGTGCATGTAGAGAAGGAATTATCTCAAAGGAAGATATAAGAGAATAGAAAAGGTAGGATATGGGGATTCCTAACCCATAAAAGATAAAGTATTGTCATGGAGAGGAACTAAAGGAGAAGGAGGTAGATTTAATTATATTGTAGCTATCCAAGGTGGCATTAGGTAGCATGCATGTAGTGATGGCCAACAATGGTGCAATGATGAATACTTAAGAAAGTATTAGTAGAAAGAAATAATGTGTAGATATAGTAGCATATGATGGAAAAAGGGAGTCAAAGAGAGATGGAATAATCACATATTTTTTGTAGAATATTATGTATTTTTATGGAAGGAGGATTCAACATAAGCACATGGATGTTTAATGGAGGGTGTCATGAGAGATAGAGATTGAGTAAAATATATAAAGAGAAGGGGAGATTAGAGGAAAAAATTAGATGATGGTAGGTAAAAACCAACATAAGAAGATGAAGAGGAGGGGATGGTAGACAAATCATGACATCACAAGGTTCAAGTCAAGACATAACAAAGGTATCATGACTAAAAGGAGAAGGGAATTTTATGACCCATGAGGGGTCAATACGATAATTAGGAGAGAAGGCATGCTTAAATGTAAACATTTGGTAAGAGGAATATTTGTGACCATTATGCCTGATGATATTAAGAGTGGTTCTATAACTTGTTCCAAAGTGGTGAGTAAGGTGTCACATTATTCTTACCTATGGATTTTGATGTAGGGGATGATAAATTTTAGAGTTTTTTTTCATATTTTTGACTCAATAAGAAAGTGTTTTAGGATATATATTTTATAAGAAGCAAAAAGTGTGCTAGAGTATTAGAGAGGGTTTAGGTACATGGATGGATTATATGTGTTAAGCATAAATATTAAGTGTTTTTAACAAATTTAGGATGAATAATGTATATGAATGGAGGGTACAAAAATGTGTAGAGCATAACACATTGGTTGGGATTGTGTGAAAAAAATGAATTTTGTGGATTTTTGAAGATGTTTTTCTTGGTTATAATGCCCAATCATGAAGTGTGTATAATATAATTCCTACTACTCTATTGGTATAATATTCTCTTAGTTTAAATGTATGAAGGATCATTACTTCCAAAATCAATGCATGTTCATTAGGTCATAGAGTCACAACACATCATGAGAGATAACAAATCAAAATCATAAAGGACTATGATATGTGCATAAGCATACACGACAAATATGATATCACATAATTGAGCATACTTAGTAATCCATCCCTAAACTATAGAAATTCATATGCCATAGATAAATGGCCATTACAAATATTTCAATATCTTAGAATATTATGTTTTTCACCAATATATATTTTGTTCATACCAACAAATGTGGAAAGATGACACCCTAAGATATATTTTCTTTTAAAATTCACAAATGGATCTATGAAGACATTTAATTACATAAATATCTTATAATATTAACCTCCTTGTGATTTAAAAAATACTCTAATGGTGTCTAGATTTGTAGGAGTTGAAACCCTAGAAGCTTTTTTGGCCCACAATTATGTGGAAATGTGAAATAAACCCCTTATTTCTAGAAATGAAATGGAATATATGGTACTCTATTTGTTGTCCTATTTATTCACGGATTAAGGAGGAATTGGTGGTCAACCAATGATTTTTTTGAAAGGGTATCTTGGATCTTGCATGAAAAACATCCACATTAAAAACACAACCATCTCATTACTCAAAAAATAACATTTGAAGTACCTTAAAATCCATATATTTAAGGTGGAAAGCTATTTTTTGGTGGGAAAATTCCTTTGGATTAATTATGGAATAAAATTTAGTCATTAATGGAAACTAGGGTTATGTAGAGAGATAGGTGATAGTGAACAATACAAAAATTAGGAGTCTCGAAGTTTGAGGATTAGGTGTTAGTGAGACATTATAAACCATACAAATTGTTGGGGATTAAGAATCAAAAGTATTACACACATCATGTTCAAATAAAATAGATAAGGGCTCCCTCTCATATTTGAATCTGAAAGGATATGTGACGAAAGTTGTCAAGAGTTGAGGATCATAGATACCAATGAATCATAAGGAATGAAAATAAGAATAGGTTTGGGGATACTTAATAACTCATGCCAAACTTGTATCACATTATAGGTATTCATACATATTTGACTCCAAAAAATATATGAAGGAAAATTTTAGAAGTTAAGGATTATGGATACCATGAAACTCATGCCACAAAGGATTTGGTTAAAGAGATGACCAAAACTCAAAATCCAAAATCTAACTTAGTGTAAAGGATCAAGGAGTTAGGGTTCAGATGAAAAACATGTTGATTTAAAGAAAAGCAAAAAATATAGATGAAGGAAAAGGAAATCAGAGGTTATAAGAAAAGGATTATGGGAAGGAGAACTCAAAATTTTGACAAGAAAATGGGATGAAGGTGAGGGTTGGGGAAATATTGTACCTAAATGGGATGTTTTGATATCTTGACAGGGACAAAGGAAAGAGTAGAGTTGGGAGTAAAGGCATAACAATAGGAAAATTTTGAAACTCTGACATAAGCACAATCCTTATAAATTTGAACATAAAACATCCATACTCAATTTTTTTGGGATATTTTCAACTTCCAACATGTGATAGACACATGGGGGATGAAGAAGAATACTTATGTAAACTTTTACTTAAGGAGACCCATTAGGAATGATCTAAAATTGGTTATCTATGATGGGGAAAATAAGGAAAAAATACATAAGGGTATGTGAATCAAGAAAATGGGACAATCAAATGAGGTTCCAAAATTGGATTTAGCTGGGGATGTGTGTCTATTTTAGGCACAATGTGAATCTAGCTACCTCTAGGATGTAGACCAAAGGTGAACCACTAGGTGGGGGAAAGACAATGACATAAATTTCATCATAACCAATAAGATTCATGACTGCTTAAAGACACCCACACAATATATACAAGACACAACACAAAATAATGATACATCATATACAAGGTTAGGTCAATACTTATAAGAAGCATTGATATCCCATATTATCATGAACCAACTTCACAAGCTCTTTGGATAAGCTCTTGAGCTAGTATGCACCATCACCATACCCCTAAATAAATTTAAATGGCCATACCACAAGCCATATTATTCTCCATATAAAACATATTAGTAGCCTATTATGATATTTATATAGTAGCATACATATTTGGAGTTGCAACTTAGACATTCCTTGCTTACTATCATTTCATCAAAGGGAAATTTTTTTTCTCCAAGTAAAATATGCCATTCCTACTCCTATGTCATCTTTGAGGTGACAAAAGGTGGATGCATATTTAAAATTTACCTCATTTAACTCTATTGCATCCAAACTTGCACCAATATCTTCCTAAGATGTTATCTTATTCCTCCATGATGCACACCTCTACTTGTAATCATGTGAAGACCTACTAATTAATAGGTATTTCCTTCCCATATTCATTCATTAGGAGCAAAAACAATAGTAGTAACATAAGATTTTTCAGAGGGGAAAAGAATGAAAGGTTCAAAATAATTTGAACCTACTAAGGTTGGTGCATCATTTAGAGCTTCCTTGATTTGCACATATGCTCTAGTTGGTTCCTTACTCCATACTAGTGAACCTTCTTAATTTTAAATATTTGATAGGATCAAGGAAAATGAGGAAATAAAAAATGGTATGATCTTCTTCATCCTAATATTATAAGAGAATTATAGGTCTAATATCAATTCTTGGGACTTCAATTGTGGTGTTGTAAGTATCCTCTTCAATGTGTATGTGTCTCTCTTCCCTTTACATATGTTGAAATCTTCATCATTTGATAGGTCCATTTGACAATGTAGAAGATCAAGACATTTGCATAAGGAATTAAAGGTATGAATTGATTGCGAGAAGGAACATTTGGTTCTTCATTCCTCTATTTTTTTACATATTATACTTCTAGTGGTTGGGGATAAATTGATTGTGCCTCATCATGAGTATTTGACACATATTTCTCTTCACTACCCACCACTACACTAGATCTTTCTTTATCTTTGTCATCTTCTTTGTAATACTACTACTCCTAATTTTAACCTTTGTCATTTGCAAGTTCTTACCACCACACATATACAACTTATTTGATCTAGCAGAAGTATCAATTTGTTATGTAGGCACATGTCCATCTCTCAACTAATATTTGTTTTGAACTTGCACTACTGCTATATCTACATGGCATGTTCTATCTATTGAATTTTTTTTGTCATTGATGTCAAAGGAGTAATATCAAGGAGTAGTTTCCGTGATGACATATAGTGTTCACTAATGTCTAAGGACTAGTGTCAGTAGTATAGTGAGAATTAAATCTAAAAGTACTTGAATTATCAATATCAGTGTACATTTTGAGAACAACGAATTTGATTGCTTATCATATGATTAGAATATCATGCCTAAATCTATTTATGTTAATAAGGGTGATCCAAAAGTCTGATCCAAAATGTTTCATGTTGTTACTCAGGGCGAAGAGATTTCTCTAGAAACACATTCATGTTCTATATTTCTTCCTGAAGACAAGTTTAACTCTATGGTTTAAATGGAGAGTATGTCTACACATATTCTAACATATTTCATAGTTTTCAAAAGTTATGTTCATCATGCAAATTTTTTGAAGTGAAAAAAGGGTCATTGTGCTATATTCAACCAGTGCTGATTCCAAAATTGTGTGGCAAAAAATAGTAGAATGCGACATTTGAAGATAGCTTGGGGAGATAAAATAGGTCCAAGTTAAGGTTCCTATGGAAGCACATGACATCATGTTGATTTGGTGTCAAAAAATTTGATTTAGGACCTACCCGTTACACACCCCATGTAATTTGAATTTAGGTCCACCCTATGCCATCCTAGTTAATTGTGGATCCCTAGCCGATATCAATGAAGGATTAATGCAATGTCTTATATATAATTCAGATCTCACTTCACATGATAAGTGTGTATGTATTTGAATGTAAGAACAAAGTGAGAAAGGGTGTGAGTAGTTGTGCGAGCAAGTGTTATTCAATGTGAGTTGCATCTCAATCATCATGCACCATCATTAGAAGATCATAAGCAGTTCAAGAGAGTGTCTGAAGAAAGTTTAGATCTAGTGTAAGTTGTGTAATTAACAATAAAGTTCCACAAGCCTTATCTTTGTAATCTAGTAGAATTAGTGTTCTACTTATTGAGTTGGTGCTTAGATCTTTGTATTAGGGATTGGTGTCTCCAGTAGGTTAGTGCTTGCAAATACAATTGGGGATTGATTTCTTTGGTAGGTTGGTGCCTAAATCACATTACAATTCCTTTATTATATTACTACTTTGTGAGGTTGGATTTTGATAGTAGATCTAAGCAACTATTCTCACTGTGGTTTCCCATCTTGGGTTTCCACGTATATCTGGTGTTTTCATGTGTGAATGCGTGTTTATATGGATGCCTTATTATTAGTAGATATATTGATTCAAGTTTTAGGTTTTGATATATGTGTTGAAGTAAAGAGTTTTAAATATATTTGATCTACTGATTCACCCCCCTCTCAGTAGATTGTGTACCTTTCATTATCTTCACATGATACTTTGGACTTATGGGCTAGCTACACGAGTTCCCTTAGCTATTCAATGTTGTGAGTATACAACTCATACTACTTTATATTAGTACTATAATCTCCTTGAAAAACCATATCAGTTGCTTCATAACCATTGTACTCATCTTCTTCTTCTATGGAGTCATATCTACATGCATCATATTGATCATCCTCACTTTTACAGTATTGAGTATAGTATTCCTCATAATGAAGGTCTTCCTCTCTACTCATTGAGAGGGCATTTATAATTTTAAGTGTGGCAAATTGAGCTTCTTGCAATTCAATATTTGTAATAAGTTGTTCTTGTTCAAGGTGATGGAAACCTCTTCATATTCAAAATATTATTTGTATGACATATTGAGAGGATGGAGATATTGGTTAGCAACATGTGTTTCTATATATTGATATCTCATGCTATAATTTTGCATTATAGTATCTATTCCCATCCATCCTACCAAAATGTATATGTAATTTATTTCTAATTGTGCCTTTTGTAGTTGGACTATTACCATTTATTTTTGTGTCTCCTTTTTGATGAAATTAAAATATTCATCTAGTTCATCTTTATAACTATATGACATGTCAAGAGAAGTAGAATATTGGAAAACAAGACATGCAATACATTTTTAATCCCTATCTCTTTCACTAATAGTCATATGATTTCTCCTTATTTTATAATCAAACCTATGGATTTGCTTATGTTTTCTAACTATGTTGCAATATAAGTATTTTAAATTATATATGTGTTGATCTCTTGAATCTAAAAACAAATAATTTCTACTTTATGTTCCTACTTTTGAATCCATATAGGTAGGTCTAAATTTGACTCACCATTATTTTGAGTCTTGCACATTGTTCTTTGTCTCCTTGAATGAGTTGTGGATTGTTCTTGTTCTTGATATCATTCTATTGCAAGTATGAGAAAGTTTGGTGGTGTTGTCATTAATGTTGTCATTGATGTCAACACAGTTCAGTATGTTGCAGATTGTACATGTATAGTTGAGATGTTGCTGAGATGTTGTGAGTACATGGAGCTATCTTCATGATGTTGCAGATGTGCTGAAATGATGAGTTTCCAAGTGCTTTTGAGAAAATTAATAAAGAAGAGAAGTCAGAGTTATGAATGTGTTCAAAATGTGCTCTGGTATGTGCTCCGTGTTTCTCCTGTGTTGATCCTATGCTTGTGCAGATCTGAAGGTTTGCTAATGGTGATCTCGTGATGATATCTCATGAGTTGTAGCTTCTAGGTTGATGGTATGTGAAAGCTACATTCACCGGTGTGTGAATTGTTCTGGCAAGTTGGTCTTCTGTGGACTAGGAGAAATGTTTCTGCTCCATAGTCCTCTGTTTTTCTATCTTAGATCTTGTGAATTTGGCATATGTATTATAGTGGTGTTCTCTTGGTTCTAGCAAATATGTGTGTGGTTTGGTGATCCGAAAGTCATGTTTATGAGTTGTTGTATGTGTTTGCACAGTCCAGATGGAATGATGGAAGAAGTTCAATGTTTGAAGATTGTTGCACTTGTTGCAGATGTATCTGAAGGAATCTGAGATGTGTTCTCATGTATAATGAAGCATGTTGTGTTAGCCACATGTCATCTTCTTGTTGGGAAGCATGTACATCAATGCTCATTTGTGTTTTCATTAGGTTTGGCCGATCTGGTGTTTACATTTCATTTGAAGAATTAAATTTAATTAAGGAAGCGTGTGGTTGATCTGAGACATTATATTTTGGTCTTAGATAAATGTTTTATTGGTCCACTCTCATTCTTTTCCATTGTGGAAATGTTGAGTTGTCGACCTAATTTGAATTTATGAAATAAAATTTGTGGTCGACCTTAGAGAAAGTTTCTAAGGTTGAAGATGGTATAAATGCAAGTCGGATAGCGAAGATTTGGATGTATATGCAAAGTGACAAGGTAAGCCACAAAATCAAAAGAGTAGAAGTGTGAAAGTGAGTTGAGGCAACAATACTTCATTGTGTTAGATTCCTGAAGGCAGTGAGCTGAAGGTCTCTATAATATTTTAATCAAGGTTGCAGATGTGTGCTAATTGTTGTGGTGGATCTTTTGTTCTCTTTTGTATTAGTAGGTAGTGAGCCTCCTTGTTGGATAGTGATTCCTTTTTGTAGGCAGTGAGCCTCCCTTGTAAGTAGTGAGCTTTGTGTTTGGACAGTGAGTCCTCTTCTGGGCAGTGAGCCTTTGTATTTGGTTTTATAATCTCTTTATATTGTGAGTTAATCCTCATCGTGGTTTTTCCCTCATTGGGTTTTCCACATAAAAATCTAGTGTTCATGTGTTGATTTTACTTTTTTTTAATTTGTGTATCATCTTCATACTTAATAACAAAATAGTGTGGTTGTGAGATTGATAGTGTTAAAGTTTTGAATTTGAATTTGTGTGAAAAATGATTCACCCCCCTCTCAATTGTCCTACGCCTTTTTAACAATTGGTATCATAGCTTTGGTTCCTTGGTGTAGAGCTTAATCACTTAAGGAAGATCCGATGGTGCATAAGTTGGCGATCCCTATGTTTGATGGATTTGATTATAGTGATTGGAAAGTGCATATGAGAGGATATATTGTTTCTCTTGGTTACAATACTTGGAAGGCTATTGAGACAAAGTATACTTCTCTAGCGAGTGGTCCTTCTACTACAGATGAGGTTTCTGCTTATGAGGAGAATGAGAAAGTGAGGTATACTATTTACAGTGCTTTATCTAAAACTGAGCGAACTAAGGTTCTTTCTTTAGACACTGCTTATGAAGTTTGGAAGAAGTTGGAAGAACTGTATGAAGGAAATGAAAGAGTAAAGTTAACAAAGAAACTAGTGGCAAAGCGTAGATATGAGAATTTGAAAATAGAAGAAGGTGAAGAGTTTACAAGCTATTTTCGAAGGGTTGAGATGATAGCAAATGAAGTTAAGAATCAAGGGGGAAAGCTGACTGATGAAGATATTATTGAGAAGATCTTGATCACCCTACTAGATTGCTACAGTGATAAGATCTCAGTTATTGAAGAGATGTATGATCCTAATAAGTATACTAAAGAACAATTATTCGAAACCTTGCAAGCATTTGAGATGAGAAAGTTCAGGAAAGAAGACAAGAAAGAAGAAAAGAGAGAAACAACATTTAAGGTGATGAAGATTGAAGATGATCCAGAGAGTGATGGTTCTGATGAGTTGGAAGCAAATTTCACTAGGAATTTGAAGAAAGGTACCAAAAAGTATAAAGGTATGTTTCCCTTTAAATGTTTTAGTTGTGGTAATATTGGTCATTATGCTTCAAGATGTCTGAATAGAGTTGTACATAAGAAGAAAAAGGATTATAAAGATAAGGATAGAAATGATAAGAAATACAAGAAGTTGTATTATGTTAAAGAAGAAGCCAAAATATCTGATGATGAATCTGAAAATGAGGTTTATGACAGTGAATGCTTATTTTTAGCTTTCAAAAACAAATCTATATCTGCTAACCTTGGAAAATGTGCAAGCAAGAATGCTCTAGAGAACAAAAAGAATAAGATGGAAGGTACTTTGGTCACCACCTTTCATGCAAGGCAGGATGAAGACTACTGGGTGATTGATAGTGGATGTACTAATCACATGATCAGAGGTACAAGTAAGTTCACTAAACTTGAAAAGTATGATGGTGGTTTAGTCATGTTTGGTGATGATTCAAGAGCTAAAATTTATGGAAAAGGTACAATTAGCTTTGATGGAGTACACAACACTGATGATGTATATTATGTGAAGGGTTTGAGGCATAACCTTTTGAGTGTTGGACATATGTGTAGCAATGGTTTTAAACTTGTGTTTCAGAATAATACCTGTGAAATCACAAAAAGGATCCAAAAATAGAGATATGGTTGCTGTTGGAAGGAGAACTCATGGAAACATCTATTAGCTTTAGGGAGTTGATGGTCAATGCCTTGTATCTCAAGTTAGTGAAATTTGGTGAGTTAGAGGAAGAAGTGTACATGGAACAACCTGAAGGGTTTCAGTTATTTGATAAATCGGACATGGTTTTTAAGTTGAAGAAGGCATTGTATGGACTAAATCAAGCTCCTAGAGCTTGGTATGCAAGATTAGATAGATACCTAACAAAGTAAGGATTTAACAAAGGCTCTACTGACAATAATCTTTACTTCAAAGTGCAAGGTAACAAAATGTTGATAGTAGTTGTATATGATGATGATATCATCTTTGGTGGAAATGAAGGCATGTGTAAAAGATTTGCTGAAGAAATGTAAAAAAAATTTGAGATGTCCATGATTGGTGAGTTGAATTTCATTCTTGGTCTTCAAGTGAATCAAAATAATAAAGGGATATTCATCTCACAATCTAAGTATGTAAAAGAGCTATTGAAGAAATTTGGAATGGATGACTCCAAACCGATTAGTACTCCCATGGTAACCAGATGTAAGCTGAGTAAAAATGATGAATTTGCTAAAATTGATTAGAGAAAATACAGATCTATGATTGGTGGACTACTGTATCTTACTGCTACCAAAATGGATATTATGCATGCAGTATGTCTAGTTGCCATATTTCAATTAGATTCTAAAGAGGCACATGTTATAGCTGTAAAGAGGATATTCATATATCTTAAAGGTACACCGGATTATGGCTTATGGTATCTTAAGGGTGTTGATTTCACCTTGAATGCTTATACCAACACAGATTGGGTTGGTTTTTTGGATGACCGGAAGAGTACCAGTGGAGATACTTTCTTGCTTCATGGGATATTGGTTTCTTGGTTGAGTAAGAAACAAGACTCAGTTTCTTTATCCATTGCAAAGGTAGAATATATTGCTGCAACATCCTGCTGTACACAAATTTTGTGGATGAAGCAAACTCTGAAAGACATTGGAGTAATATGTGATGAGCCTATTCCTATTTTTTGTGACAACACAAGTGCTATAAAAATTTCAAAGAATCCAGTTATGCATTCAAGGAAAAAACACATATCTATCAAATATCATTTCTTGAGAGAAAAAGTGTTGGAGAATGAAGTCAGATTGGAGTATGTGACAACAAAGGAAAAAATTGCAGATATATTTTCTAAGGCTCTTCCAAAGGATACTTTTGAGCATCTTAGGGAGAGGTTGGGGGTCATTGGCCCTCTGAACTAGGTGCACATGAAGGTGCATCAGTCCAATGAATTCACAAACTCTTCATTTATCTAGACTGATGAATGGGTCTACTTCGTAGGGGGAGTAGAAAAGGTTTTCATTGTTGTAGTATGAGTTGAATGGGTGCACTCCTAAGGGGGAGTGATCAGAGTATTTGATCTTTGCCATTGATGTCAAAGGGGGAGAGAAAGTCATATGAAAAATAGTTGCAGAGGAAGAGAAGGTGTTCTCTTAGAATATTGTGTAAGATGTCTTTGATGGTTTTTCACATCATGTGTTGCCATCAATGACTAAGGGGGAGATTATTGTAAGTATGAGAAATTTTGGTGGTGTTGTCATTAATGTTGTCATTGATGTCAACATAGTACAGTATGTTGTAGATTGTACATGTATAGTTGAGATGCTGCTGAGATGTTGTGAGTACATGGAGCTATCTTCATGATATTGTAGATGTGCTGAAATGATGAGTTTCCAAGTGCTTTTGATAAAATTAATAAAGAAGAGAAGTCAGAGTTATGAATGTGTTCAAAATGTGCTCTGGTATGTGCTCCACATTTCTCCTATGTTGATCCTATGCTTGTGTGGATCTAAAGGTTTGCTAATGGTGATCTAGTGATGATATCTCCTGAGTTGTAGCTTCTAGGTTGATGGTATGTGGAAGTTACATTCATCGGTGTGTGAACTGTTCTGGAAGAGTTGGTCTTCTATGGACTGGGAGAAATGTTTCTGCTTTGCAGTCCTCTACTGTTCTATTTCAGATCTTTTAGATCTAGCATATGTCTTATAGTGGTGTTCTCTTGGTTTTGGAAAATATGCATGTGGTTTGGTGATCCAGAAGTCATGTTTCTGAGTTGTTGTATGTGTTTGCACAGTTCAGATGGAATAGTGGAAGAATTTCAGTGTTTGAAGATTGTTGCACTTGTTGTGGATGTATCTAAAATAATTTGAGATGTGTTCTCATGCATAATGAAGCATGTTGTGTCATCCATTTTTCATCTTCTTGTTGGGAAGCATGTACATTAACGCTCATTTGTGTTTTCATTAGGTTTGGCCGACCTGGTGTTTACACTTCATTTGAAGAATTTAATTTAATTAAGCAAGCATGTGGTTGATCCAAGACATTATCTTTTGGTCTTGGATAAATGTTTTATTGGTCCACTTTCATTCTTTTCCACTGCGGGAATGTTGAGTTTCTAACCTAATTTGAATTTATGAAATAAAATTTATGTGGTTGACCTTGGAGAAAGTTTCTAAGGTTGAAGATGGTATAAATGTAAGTTGGATAGTGAAGATTTGGATGTAGATGAAAAGTGATGAAGTAAGCCACAAAATCAAAAGAGAAGAAGTGTGTGAAAGTGAGTTGAGGCAACAATACTTCATTGTGTTAGATTCTTGAAGGTAGTGAGTTGAAGGTTTGTGCAATCTTTTAATCAAGGCTGTAGATGTGTGTTAATTGTTGTGGTGGATCTTTTGTTCTCTTTTTTTATCAGTAGGAAATGAGTCTCCATGTTGGACAATGAGTCCTTTTTGTAGGAAATGAGCCTCCCTTGTAAGCAGTGAGCTTTATGTTTGGACAATGAGTCCTCTTCTGGGAAGTGAGCCCTTGGTAGTGATCCCCTGTATTCGGTTTTATAATCTCTTTATATTATGAGTTAATCCTCACCACGGTTTTTCCCTCATTGGGTTTTCCATGTAAAAAATTGGTGTTCATGTGTTGATTTTACTTTTTGTTATTTGTGTTTCATGTTCATACTTAATAACATAATAGTATGGTTGTGAGATTGATAGTGTTAAAGTTTTGAATTTGAATTTGTGTGACAACTAATTCACCCCCCCTCTCATTTTTCCTGTGCCTTTTTAACACATTCAAGTTGCCTTCTCTCTATTATTAAAAAAATTGATGTGAAAATTGATTATGGTTTGATTGAAATAGAATTTCTACTCTTCACTTCAATTGAAACTTTAATAGCACGAGAAAATTGATTATGAAGAGACAAAATATTTTCTTAACAATTAAAACTTTAAAAGTACAAGAGAAGAACTTTCTTCCACATTTCCTTTCTATGCCTTTATGTTGGTATAAGTTGACATGCTATTAAATTTCCCATTAACAATTCTCTTCACAAGATCGACAAGGTAGGTAATATGATAATACAAATTTATATCCCTAACAATGATGCCATTCTATTGGTTCACAAATTTGTAGGTTCCAAATACCTAAATACAATCCATTATCTAAGTGTGAGGGGTGTCAAGATTATAAAAAACAAACTTATAATTTAGTAGGAAAACATTAGATCAATTTACTAAGTTAGGTAAGACCTTATTTGACTTTGGGCTTAGATAGACCCAAGGGGCTTCCCTAGAGGTATCCTAAGTAGGATCAAATATAAATAAAGATAGACAAGTGGATAAAATAATGTAGGAGTACATGGTGTGTTCATGACCCCAAAATTTGTCACCAAGACAAGGACTAACCTAATACTACAACCTTTATTAAGATGATAATAACATCATTGAATGATAACTTAGGATGTGGGTATTCACAAAATGACTCTATAGCATAATACCTACTATGAATCATTGAATATGTTTTCCTTGGTTATAATATTTAACAATGAAGTGCATGCAATCTACTTCTAGAACTCTTACTCTACTAGTGTAAGAAGTTTTTAGTTTAAGTATGTGGTGGATCATTTCTTCCAAGATATTTTCCTATTCATTAGGTCACAGATTCACAACACACCATGAGAGACAATAAACTAAAATCACAAAGGACTATGAGATGTGTGTAAATATACATCACAAATATAATATCAAATAACTAAAAATACTTAGTTATCCAACTCTAGAATGCTTAAATACATATTCAATAAATAAATTATAATTATAAAGCTTGTAATATCTTAAAATGCTATAACATTCATAGGATATCTTTGACATTTATATTAGCACATGTGACAAGAGGAAACCCTAAGTTAGAAATTCCTGGAAGATCTAAAAATGGATTTGTGGATACATTTAGTTACATAAATAATGTATAATATTAAAATCCTTGTGATATATAAAAATGTGACTCTAATGGAAATTAGATTTGTAGAAGTTGATACCCTAGAAGCTCCTTTGCCTTGTAGACATGTGGAAACATAAAATGAATCGCCTTACTTTTAGAATACGAATTGGCACATGTGGAACTTTTTTAGTTTGCCTATTGCTTCAAGAATAAATTAGGCATATAAGGTGATCTTATATCCCATAAAATCCATTGAAATATTGGATTGGAGCTTGCATTGGAACCATTTGCATTAGAAATTTATCCATCACATTAACGATAACAAGGAATTCCTCATCCTCAATCACTTGCAACATATTTGAGTCTATACCTTTAAGGTCAATAAATATTTATGGGATAGAAAATCCCCTTGGAGTAGTTAGAGCATAAAATCTAGTCATTAATGGTAACCTATGTTGCGTAGAGAGGTAGGTGGAAGTGAACAATGTAAAAGTCAAGAGTTTTAGAGTTTAGGGATTGGGGGTTGGGAATAAATCATAAACCATACTACTTGTTAGGGAACGATAATTGGGAGTATGAAATACATCATTTTCAAAGAAAATATAGATAACAATACTTTTGAATCTCTAACTCCGAAAGGATATGTGAAGGAAGTTATTGAGATTCTAGGATCAAAGATACCAAGGAATTCATCCCACATGACATGTAAATAAAAATAGGTTGAACTTGTGAACATGATAAAATAATATACACATAAAAATTAAGGATTGAGAGTCGGGGATACTTAAATACTCATGTTAGAAGAATAAAATTAGAGGTATTCCTACATATTCAACTCCAAAAAATATATGAAGGAAAATGTCAAAAGTCTAGGATTGGGAGTACCATGGAACTCATTCCACAAATAATGTGGGTAAAGGGATGACCAAAAATTTGACTCTAAAAAGGTGACTTAGTGTAAATGATTGGGGACTTAGGGTTTATATGAAAAACATGTTTATAGGGAAAACTGTAAAAAACCATCAAAGGAAAAGGGGAGTAGAGGTTGGAAGAAAAGGATGATGGGAAGGAGAACTCCAAAATATTCTTGGATCAATATCACAAGGATACAACAATAATTTCTCATTATTGTAAAATATGACAATATCTTGCATGGGTTCCTACTTGATTAAGAGTATTGAACTCACGTGAATGCTTAAAGCATGTTGTATTATAATATTATTGAGAATATATTATTTTCAGTGTTTTGGAGGCTAGTTTCTCATAAAGTTTGTTTTAGGGTATGTTGGTCTCTCTTTCTCTCTCTCTTATGCTTGTTCTATTCTTTCTTTCATTCATGATATTATTTAGTGTTGTTACTACATTGGAATGTTGTATTTTTTATAGATTAGATAACTTGTCACATATTTTCTGAGGAAATTATTTTACATTTTGTTTAGTTATCATAACAGATTAGATCCACACATGCAAACTTGAACTAGGTGAATTTCATAGTCATAGATTTGAACCTTTCACTTTTAAAATTAAAATTCAAAATAAATCTCATAGACTCCCTCCTATTATTTGTGAGTTAACCTAGTACACATTTGTGCTAATTTATGTGCTTGGTAATTATATTTAAAGATATTCACTCATTGATGAAGTCGAGACCAGAGGGCCTTATTAGGCTGTCACAATCTCACAACCAACACAGACCACACACACACTGATTGACACAATATAGGTCAATAATTCACTTTTATTCATTTGGAACAAATTACAATATTACATTAAAAAATTACAAGCCATTAGTGGCTGATTACAAAACATCTGCCAACTTGCAGATCTCACTACCACCTGTGAGCTGCTACCTCGCTCTCTGTTGGCTTCTTTTCCAGACCTCTCTTTCCTTCTTGTTGGTTGCTCACTGCCAACTCTCCTCCTCCTCTCCTATCTCTTCCTAGTCTCAGGCTATCTCCTTATACTGTGCACCTTCATCAGGTCAGCCATGTCATTCTTCCTTCTTTGTGTTGTAGTACTATTTAGTTACCTCGCTATTAGGATCTCCAATCATCGACCAATCAACGTGTATTCCACAACAACGATGTGGAATTGCATCCAATATCATTTCACCAGATGTTGTGGTCTCATTTATCATCCACTGCCATTAACCGTCACATGAACCATATTGCTTACGTTGCCACCGTCGCCCTATTGGTGAAACCTCCAATCACCTCCCACCGATACGAAGGAGTCTCACCAAAGTCTCCTTATCATTGCATCATTGGAACCATCTCAAGAGTCCTACTGATGAAGGTCTGTCACACTAATCAACACATCATTTCGATGTGGGTCCATTCATTATACGACCAATCGTTGATCACCACATCGTCATCTGTCCTTATCATCCATTAGGTCCCACATGTCATCATCCATTCTCTCATCACCGTTGACTAACTCTAAGCATCTATCGCCATCGGACTATCACCTAGACTCCAAGTCACCTTCCACTGATATCACCTTACTATGTCGACATCACACTATCCCCCCATCATTGAGACTACAAGTCTCCTTCCACCGATACAAGGAAGTTTTGCTGATGTGTAAACCTTACGTTGATGAACTCCAACCGCAACCCATCATTCCATTGTTGGAATGGGTGAAAACCTTCAGCTGATAAGCCAAACTCTTGCCGATAAGCTACAGTTCTACCGACGAGGGAGTAACACCGGCCAATGGGGGGTAGGAGCTCGATACTCCTACATCAGACTCCCTAGGTGATTAAAATTTCATGTGCTCCTGCACATGGTGTCTATCAAGACATCCTTCAATTTTGATTTCTTTTTTCCTTACTTTCCAATTGTTCAGCCTCCTTGACTGTTGTCTTTGAAGTTTCACTGTTTGCGCTTGTCGGCTTCTCCTTTTCTGTACATACCTTCTCCTTCAAACCTCTTTGTAAACTTCAGATCTCCACCATTCTTCCTCATAGTCTTCCACCTTTGTGGGAATTAACCCACCACAATCCATCCTCCTCCAAGAACACTCCTTCCATTATTCATCCTTCTCTATCTTATCCTTTTGCACAAGGATTTCCAAAAACCTTACTGCCGCTATGCTTTCTTCACCATCATCCACCTTCTTCAACATGTCCTCCTAGGAACAATTTATCTCTACTCTTTCCGCTTCTTCAACCATATCTACAACACATTCTGTATTCATCAATATGTCCTCCAAAGGACTCTCTATTGCTGCAAATTTTATTCTGTTCTCCCTTTTCATGCCTTCAAAAAGACATGTCTTAGCTGTAACTTGCAACCTCTCTTCCATTATGCCTTCAAAAAGAGATAACTCCACTACAAGCTTCTCTCTTTCTTTTCCTTTCTTATCCTCTTGTATGAGGATTCCATCTTCAATGCCCACAAAATTGACATCTAGCTACAGCCCCTTTGTTTCCTATAAACACAACATGCTCATGGGAATTATCTTCTCCCACCTGGATTTCCTTCATTCCCTTATCACATTCATCAATTACTTTCACTTCCAAGAAGATATCTATCTTCCATATCTCCTCTTTGAGTAGGAGATCTTCTTCATCTTCACCAAATTCTTTATCAAATATAGGATTTTCAGTTGTCACTTCAGAAAATTTATTCACATTTTTAAATAAGTCAGGAGACCAAGTCGTCTCCTCAAGTGCCTCCTTTTTGGACACTTTCTCTTCATGTTCATTCTCAAGCTTTCCTCAAGGGAGTCTAATTTCACTTCTATCACTTTCAGCTTTGCAATCAACTTATTTTTTCTCATCTTTTCCCAATACTCTTCCCAGAATGGGATTATCACTGGTCTCTTCATGACCCTTCCTGTCCTCTTACTCAGAGACATATTCAAGAACTCGCAAGTTCCTCTACAGTTACAAGTCTTTCTTGCAATAATTTATCTCTTAGGGAATCAACCCTTTGTAGCTACAGGTCCTTCCTGCAACAAATATCTTTAGGGTTCAAGTCCTCTGCAGTTATAGGTCTCCTCTCACCTATAAGAAACTCTTCTAGAACTCAATCCTTTGCAACTATCCTCCACCCAAAAAATATTCAAGAAGATGCTTCCTCCACCCACTCTCTCTCAATGGAGGAACTCTACACCTTCTACCCATCTTTATCTCAGCTGGAGGATAATAGTTACAAACCCTCTTTCATGCCTACAACAAACATGCTTTTTACAACTCTTTCTCAGCTCTTCACCCATAGGTTTTCTGGGTTCAACCCACACTCACAGGTCTTGTTGCAACTACCTCACACTCGGTGCTCTGTTACAGACTTAGGTCAACCAGCTCTGATACCAATTAACAATCGAGATCAGAGGGCATTATTAGGCTGTCATAATCTTGCAACTAACACATACCAAAAACACATTGATTGACACAATATAGGTCAAAAATTCAATTTTATTCATTTGGAACAAATTACATAATTACATCCAAAAATTACAAGCCATTAGTGGCTAATTACAAAACGTCTTCCAATTTGTAGATATCACTACCACCTACAAGCTACTACCTCACTCTCTGTTGACTTCTCTTCCATACCTCTCTTTCCTTCCTGTTGGTTGCTCACCGCCAACTCTCCTCCTCCTCTCCAATCTCTTCCCATTCTCGGGCTATCTCCTTATACTATGCAACTTCATCAGGTTGGCTGTGTCATTCTTCCTTCTCTATGTTGTAGTACCGTTCAGTTACCTTGCTATCAGGAGCTCCAATAATCAACCAATCAACATGTATTCCACAACAACGATGTGGGATTGCATCTAATATCGTTTCACCAGATGTCATGGTATCATTCGTCATCCACCACCATTAACCGTTACACAAACCGTACTGCTTACATTGCCACCATTGCACTATTGGTGAAACCTCCAATCACCTCCCACTAATACAAAGGAGTCTCACCGATATCTCCTTCTCATTGCATCATTGGAACCATCTCAAGAGTCCTTCCGATGAAGGTTTGTCACACTAATCAACACATCATTTCAATGTGGGTCCATTCATTATATGACCAATCATTGATTGCCACATTGTCATATGTCCTTATCATCCATTGGGTCCCACATGTCATCATCCATTCTCTCATTGTCGTTGAATAACTATGAGCATCTACCACCATCAGACTATCGCCCAAAATCTAACTCACCTTCTGCCGATATCACCTTGCTATGCCGACATCAAACTATCACCCCATTGTTGAGACTACAAGTCTCCTTCCACCAATACAAGGAAGTTTTTTTGATGTGTAAACCTTATGGCGATGAACTCCAACCACCAACCCATCGTTCTGTCACTGGAACAGGTCAAAACCTTCGACCAATAAGCCAAACTCCTGCCGATGAGCTACAGTTTTGTCGATGAGGGAGTAATTCCAACCAAGGGGGGGTAGAAGTGTGATGCTCCTACATCACTCATCCATTTTAAATCACCTAAGAATATGTTGAACACATCTAGAATTTTATTTACAAAATGGATGAAAGGAATGTAGTAACATTATTAGAGAATTACATCAAAATACATCATCTTAAGTCCATTGCACAATCACTTGTTGTCTTTAATATTTTGTTCAAATATGTAAAGTTAGTTCATTAAGGGTCTAACTAAGTAAAATTTAAACACTACATGTCCTTACACCATTATAGACTATAGAAATCAACGCAAACAAGTTTTGGTGTGTAGAATTGTCCCATATTAGATCCATGACTTGCACATTCAAATCCAAACACTTGATTTGGGCCTAACACCTAGATACATATATCTATATCAAAATTAAACCCAAGTATTTACACATTTAATTTCTTCATTTCCTATATTTATTTAAGCACTTAATTTAATATTTTTTGTTATCAATCTCAACTCCAAAATCCTAGGCTTTTATGGACCCCAACAGGTATCTATAGCAATCAATAAGTCTAATTAAACTTTTTCAAATTTGATCAAATGATCAATTATATGTTTGTATGTTTGACTTTATACATGTTTGGATTCATATCAATAGTGTTTCTAGAATCTTTTAAAATTTTACACATTTATAAATTCCATTTTTTAGTTTTTGATTGGGCTCTCTCCATTGAGTTGACATTTTAGATCCTATAATGCAACTTTTTGGTATTTAGTTTCACTTTAATATTTCAAAGGGTCCATGATATCAATTTATTCTTCTTT